>JAUJYT010000873.1:0-14514 GCA_033996565.1 Nanhermannia nana
CAAAATAAGTTTTATAAACACATTATCTGAAGCTTAAAATATATATTAAAATATTTTCTTAATATTTATACAGAACTAGTCGACGGTCCATTACTTTGAGACCGAAATTGTAATTATTAGAAAAATAGCAACAAAAGTCTAAAAAATTTCCATGAAGTTATGCCAATGGGTTCAAAAGAGAAGTCATGCACAGCAAGTCAAGAGGATGTGCGTGTAAACTGCCTTAAGAAGGCATCATCGTGTCAAATTATTAGAGACCGGTTTCTTAATTCAAGCTCGTTAAAAGTTAACATTCACTTTGTGTTCTGCTATGATCTGATCCTAACACTAACTTACCAATAGAGATGAGATGCAAACTAAAGCAATATAATGCTATGTAAAGCAATATAGTTTAAAGAGACTCATTCTCAAGTGGAAGCAAAACTACGCCCATAAAGACTATTTCTAAAACACATATCACACTTTCAATTTACAATAGCGCAGTCTTTTCCCCTGCGTTTCCATTTTTAATGATCTGAATTTCATTTTTAAGACCTTATCTGATATTATTTTCTTAATCTTTTTTTCAATATAAGATAACTGCCCGAAGAGTGCCACCTGAGCCTATCCCAGTACAAAACAGCGATACACTAGCCATTGATTGAGAAGCGATTATGTAAAGCATCTCAGGATCGCAGCAGAGCTAATGGAAAATATTTTCTCTTTATACTAAAGTAATTTTTAAAACAATTTTTAGCAATTTTTCCTTTTACTGAATGAATAAAAACAAGTGTATAGTACTGTAAAACTAATAAATAAAGTAAAATAACAGTGAAAGTTATGAGACAAAGTAGTTTTAATTCAGACATTATTTGTTGGAATATTGGCTGACATTCTAACATATAATAATAGTTATCTGTTGCAGATTCAAAATAACGGATGTCCGGTTGTCAACGAGGCTGCACTAAAGCTCTAACGTGTGAGCTTTGATCGCCTCTTCACGCAAATATGTCAACGCATTTGAAAGTAAACGAAAAGCAATGGGTAGTAACTGAACATTCCCTCTAAATCAGTCACAGACTACAGGTATTTTCAATTTACTCAAACTGAAAATGTGTGTTCCATTCACGAAATAGGAGTACACCCAAACATATAATAGTTGTAAATAATTGTGCTCACATTCAATTTGTTTATCACTATTACAAAAACTAGTTATACAATAAAGAGCCGTAAAAAGCCATTCAAATTGCATTCAAACCTTATAATTAATATATTTAACATTAATATTTGAGTAATGCCTACCTTTTTCACAATAGCTTCCATGCCATCCCGGGTAACACTGCTTTTCTCCGTCTGGACTACAAGAAAAGTGTCCGTATTTATCATCTCTTGGCTTACAAAGTGCTCCACAATATTCTCCAAAATAATTCTCCTGACACATAACACGATACGAATAATTAAGTGTCGTTTGATTATTGTGATTGCTCTTTTGTGTCCATTTGTTGTCCACTTTGAGATATCTGGACATTGCGAGCCTTGTTATTAAAGTTCTAGTCGTTGTTTTCGGAGAAACTGTGGGCAGAAAAGATAAATGTTTGATAAGTTTGAGGAAAAATCAAAATAAAAAGAAGACATAAATATATGATTCAAAGTAAATGATAGTATTATATAATGTATAACAAGAAAAATGCCTTTAAGTCAAATGTTACAAATAAAAAGCGAAACTAAATGCTTGAATGAAATGAAATGATGTCAGTCTTCATTAAAAGATAAGTTATACTCAGAAGAGTATCAATTATATCACTGCCCTTAAAATGTAATGAAATAGTCTTTTTTTAATTTCATAAGAGAATTCTCAACCCAAGGAGTGATTTGAGAATAGTATTCTTTAGTGTATAACTATAATTGTGGTCTAATCATTGAGGCACAAGTTGACGTTCAATACCTCCCAAAATCAAAATGCATGCCAAGTCGAATGTGCTCTTCAAGCTTTGTCCGGAACTACGGTTGGCCACCTTAGTGCTGCTCTATTTTAATTCTCACAATAAATTTACTCAAAATTGCACTAAAATATTATGTTTCTCTCATGAGACTCGAGCTTTACTAATGTGAAGTTATCTCAAAAGTGCAAAATGAAAAAATGAACTTAAAATTAAGAGTAATGATGAGATCTTGAGATTATTTGAGTATATCCTTAAATTCAATACAAAAAATGCAGAAAACTTATGAGACATATCCACTATGAAAGCTCAAGTTGAATGTAACACAAGGAAAATAATAAAAAATAGTAAATGAAAAATCAATCTATAATTTGAGAGATAAGAGAATCACTGAAAAGATTCATTATATTAATTACTCGCTTATCTATTTCATTATATTTTGCTTCACTGATTGAATGGCCGTAACGTTTCGACTTTGAATGTGATGTCAATGTCAATGAGAAACAGAATCATTGCCTAATCAATAAAACTTTGAAAAGAAACGCTACACTAATTAATTATCACTAAAATAGATCCTGAAATACAGCATTTTTGTCTCTTTATGATTATTGGAATTCGCATTGCACTCAAAACTTTTTTGTCTTTCGATTATTTTGTCTGGAATTTGAAGTTTGAAAACTGATAATAATAGTTATAATTAAAATTATTTGAGCGATAATATAGTGAACCCATAACAGATAATTTGTAAGCTATGAAACAAAAAAGATACAGTTCTAGTAATTTATTAGGTTTAAAGCATAGGCGAAAGGAGTAAAAAAATATGTGGTAAAAAACAGTAAATTTTGGAGAAATGCTTGAAAGGTTGGATTCAATAATTGAGAAAAGGAGGTGAAATAGCTCGAAGCCATATGAAACAGGTTGAAAACAAGGGATAAATTGCAGAAGCAGTCCAACTGAATAATGTATCTTTAATTCGAAAAAATAGTATGGATTCTAATAATAGATAATAGTATACTCGCATATTGAAAATGACATAATCACTAAATAATTCTACAATAATAAGCGAATTATCATAATGTGGTTAAAGAATTCCATCATTTCCGAAATTCGATTCAAACAATCGATCTAATGCTCTAAACTTGTCCGATGAGTTGGAAACAGTATTAGTTAAGGGGATTCTCCCGTCACATATATATTAGTTTTTAAAAACTTTTTAAAGCTTTAATTGAAGCAAAGAAAGGCTCATTCAAAGGCTCATTCAAAAGCTCATTCCTAAGTGACGTCTAACTAAACATTCAATCACAGCTACCGGCAAACCAGACAGACTCTAAGAAGGCTAAAAAACGAGCCCACATTTGTTTACACGGAGAAAACTCTGAGCTTATTACTGATAGCCTTAGAAATTCGGTTCTCCTGTAATGGTCACTCACTTAATGGTACTGAATATATCTTTTTGTCTCAAACTATCTGAGCTTTACTTCTAGCCTAAGGTATTTCATGTTTGCGGGTCAATGTTAAGTGTATGCTTGGCATACATACCGTGCAATATTGCGATTTAGGCAAAGCTTTGCTGCTCATTAAATTCTAATCTTTTCAATATTTTCATTATTTCTCTCAAAACTTAACTGTTATGCACCCACTGACCAACTCTTTGACTTTCAAATTAACTCATTTCAAATTCATTGAATTATTCAGATTGTTATGCGTACGGAAAATATACTCAATAATCCTTGAACTTTGAAATATTTATTTAGGAAATTGATGATCAAATTATTTATGGCAAATATAATTGTTTTGCGTACTCTTAAGGAGTTCATCAGTTAAGGTATGTTAACATTTTATTTACAAAAAAGTTTGTTCATTCATTGGATAATTGGTAAGTATTATGCAAATCAATATTTTCTTAAAGATCATATTGGATTCATTGTAATACTTATTTCCATCAAATAATTAGAACATTTTTTGCCGCATATAAGTTTCAAATAGTGTGTGTAATTCATGTAAACAAACTCTAACTCATAAATATCTCTTTTAAAAGCGTTTTAAAAATATACAAAACAGACAAACATTAAAAAAAGATTTTATAACAAATGGTTTGACGCAATTTCATAAATTTTCTATATTTGTCATAAGTCTTACTTATATTAGTTATAATAGAAAAACATTTAGCATAGAAAATACAGATACAGTACATAAGTCAATGTCATGTAAAATAGAAGCACAAGTACTTGACAGGAAATAAAATTATATGGAAGTGATTGTAAACATGGAATATATGGAACGATTTAAAGGGAGACAACTCTACAGCTGTCTGTTGATAGGCTGACTAAAAACAGTGCAGTTTTAACTTTAACTTGGAATCAGAGCTCAATTGGAACAAAAATAATAATAAAGCCCGCAATGAGCATAAATTTTGCAAAATTAGAAGACTTTCTCACGGTCTGGGATCACCCGCTTCCTTAAGGACAAACTAAGATGCAATACGAACGCGAACGTCAATACAAAAACCCTGAGAAGGGAAAAAGAATATATAGAGGGGAGCGTAACACGGGCTCAGCACTCCTTTATGAAAAGTTGAGTGAGTTTTCGTGTGTGTCGAGAGAGCCAACGGAGAAACCAAAAGGTAATAAAAGTGCGTTCAGTGCACTGCACACTACCGACGAATGAATATCAACTAATACTTGTAAAGATGAGGCGCGGAAGTGAAGGTGATGGCAATGGCTTTAAGTCTGGGCCAGTGTTAGTGCAGTGCCAGTGCCAGATGGTTTGTTACTTCAAATTAAACTCAAGATAGAGGAGAAAATACGTTCGGATAAATAGCCCTTCCTTTCTCTTGACCATTACGACCATTACGCGTGCACTACTTTGAAACATAAGGCGCCCCAACGTATAACGTATTTCCTGACAACATCTTAGCGTTAGTACTCAGTACTAGTTTGTCGATTCAAATTAGAAAATTTGAGCTAAAGCTTCAGCTGACGCTCGAGTGAAGTTTCCATTCATGAAACATATGCACAATAGAGAAAATCTAATTCTTTAGTTTTCTACGAATAGCTCATTTGCACAAAACATTGAAATAAATTGAGCGCATTTTGGAAAACATATGATTAATGACTTAAAGAATTTTAGAATTTTGTTAATTTTTGAATATTCCTAATAAGAGTAATAATGACGATAATGGGACTCCCTTTTGATTTGTCTTCATTGAACTGAAGCTGAACTGAAGCCCTAATGTGGCACTCATTAGGTATTTATAAAGCCTACTCGTCATTTAGTAAGATTATAAACGGTTTCAATTGAAAGTACCAAAAGTACTTAAGTGGTTAACCATCATTCAAACTAATTCCTAAGGGATCATACATTCAAATGATGAGTCAAACATTGTAAAACTTTTCGGTTATCTCTTTCAACACGTTTTAAAGCTGTATAACTTGACTAAATTTCTTTTTGTTTATTAGTATTAATCACAGACTCTATTATTTGAAATACAATGAGAAGTAATTAAATCAAAAGTAAGAATGTAAAGGCTTTAGTATTACAAAAGTAGCATAACTTATAATTTAATTTTATAAAGTGGGTTACAATAGCAGTCATGAAACTGTTGTCTAAAGAGCGCTGACATGGATATGAGACGATTTTTTATACACTTGATAAGAATGCAAAGGGCAATAAAATTTGGCTAATTCTCAGTCAGGGGTTGTTTAGAGCACGAACTTGAACGTCACGATCTGTAACTCTTGGTAAGGAATAATTATAAAATAAAGTCGAGTTAGTAGTCGATAAGTTATGTAAAGTTATACGATTTTGTTATACAAGTTTGCTCTGTGTATTACAAAAGGTCGGAATTAAATATACTTCACATCAATTTTGAAATGGTATACACAGTGGAACACAATCGAGTGAATGGGCATTTGATAATCTGACTCAAGACAACATTTATTACCAACAGAAGGGCAAACAAATGTTGAACCACTTCCTTGTTTCTTAAAATGTTTTCAACGTCTTAGCATTTTTGATATGCCTCCCAAAAAGCACGAAATTGTTCTGATATTATACATTACTATTTTGTGCCTTCATTACCATTATTATAAGGAAGGAGTAAAGCAATAATGGAATTATGCATAACTACAAACTTTAAACTTCAACAGTAGTTCTCTATTGAATAACACAGATATTTTGAATTAAAAATAGAATTCATGCATCCCTTTAGGCTGACTATAAGCAAATAGTGGTCATAAATCAATGAGGAATATATCGCTAAAATTTAAGTCTCGGTTCACAAATAAAATATATAACAAACATAATATTACTCTTCTTTTTTCAATCTCAGGTAAGATTAATTGCAACTTTTAAGTAGAATTACAACCGGCGGCTAAATTATTTTCTGAGAAGATGGTAATAAATTTTTACCTGAGACAATATCAAATTACAAGAAACACGTTCATGTCTTTAGAAGCATGCAATTAAATTGTGTTATGAAAAGATAAAGAAATTGTTATTTCAATGTATACTGTATACAACTGTCAAATGATAATAGAATTTCCGCTATAGAACTACGACAAGCAGTCATCACATCCCATCTGTCCCTTAATCTCGAACAGAGAATACGACAAAGGAAAGTGAGTGCAAACTTACTAACCTATTGATACAGATTATGCTAAAATACAGCAAAACTGCTATTAATAGATGTGTATTAACAGTATAGTTAACTCGCATGCATAAAAATACAAAAAATAAAAAATAAATAAACAAAACATAATTATATATATGAATTTTGAAATTATTATGTTTATTGTAAAATGTTTTCCAAATTTTAGAAGTTATTTAAGACAAAATTTATGCCAATATATAATTCGACTGTTAATCAAAGTAGATTAGAATGAGTGAGAGACTAGAATACAAGTATACGTATGGAAGGCAGGGATCACACACTCCTCAAACTATGGTTCGTTAAGTGAGACTTTCCTTTAGTCGGAAGCAATGCAACGGTATGGCTGTTGGCAAGAGAGGAATGATGGGGGTTTCAATCCAGTAGTTGTTCTTTTTATCGTTACTGTGCATCAACCGAAGGAGATTTTCTTTAAGGGACGTGCACACGAAAACCTAAGCCTAAGGCTATGTTCCCACACTAACAGCACTCAAAAGCTATGGAACACTAAAACTCTAACATTAACTTAACACTAGAACTCATGGAAAAACTACTGTACAGTAAAAACTTTCAAAATACCATTATTGTCAACCAGTGCAGAGGCAAAGATGCCTACAGTATGGATAAAGAGACGCAATGTCTTAATTGCTATCCATTTGAATGATAATTTTGCTTAACTAACTGCTGCTGTTCTCGCATCGATTCAATGGACACAATTGAAGTTAGGCTGGACTCAAATGATATGTTTATAAAAATATACTGAACAACAGCTGGTGGCAGACAAAAAGTTGACTTAACAGAAAAAAGTTTAGATACTAAGCAAAAGATCGACTCCGAAAGTAAAGTGTATCGAGAATTTGAAAAACAAAAAATGCCAATAATCTCAAGAGATAGTGAAGTTTCACTTTTCTCACAGTAAAAGTTGGAAACTATGAAGAATTGCCAAATTTTTTTCGACAGAACTTTCTCCCACTGAAGTCCGGTTAAAGACACGCCTTCCCGGTTATAAGTTAGTCAAACCTGAGTCAAACCTGTACATTACATAGTAATTTTCAACGCCAACTGCTGCGATCAAGTGCTGTCACGGACACAGCCCTAAAATATAACTTATATAACTTCTTGAATTTCTCATTCCCACATTCATAAGCCTTTTATTATGTAACTAACTATATATCTTTAGTATACAACTTATAAGTTTATGCAAAGATTCACGACTTTCATTCTCCACACTCGCATGAACTGCACTTATTCTCAGGTTTTACTACTTTTGTCAGAGTCAACAAAAAGAAAATCAAATTATAAAAAGCTTAATTGAAAAGCAGACATACCTCGAGACGATGTCGAAGAAGTGGCAGAAGCGTTATGCCATGCCTCCACTATCAATGAAAATGTTCCCTAAATTCAACAATTATTGTATTAATTATAATAATTATATTCAGTAACAAAATTTTGTTTATTTTCATTCAAATTTAGTTTTAATTACACTCAAAAAAACTAAAATTGATTTTTTTTTAAAAACTTTGCCTCAAATAAAATCTTTAAATAAATGAATATTAAATTGAAATTAAATGAGAAAGTGATGACTTACCGGCCACGAAAAATTGAATGGAAATCTAATTGTATAATCCAATCCATTGACAGTATTATCCTTAATAATCACTGAACTGTCATTGAATGCAGATGTAATCACTTCACCGTAAGTACAGGGAGGACTGGGATCAATATTGGTCTGATAGTGTTTGAGACAAACTCGAAAAAAAGTTTGGCATTTTTCAGCACATAATTCATTGTTATTTTCAGTTCTATATCCACTTCCACAGCAATTTCCCACAGCATCGCGATTTAATTCATTTATGAATGAAATGAGTCGAAACTCGAAAACACCCGACGATGAGACCTAATTAAGTGCAGCAATAATTTTGTTAATTAAAGCAATTATAAAAATAGACATAATAAAGGATTTATGGCTTAAGTTCGGAAAAATAGATCATAAGATTGGCATTCAATCTGAGAGTATTCGGGGTGTGTCCACTCATACGATCCCTGCATTAACAAATTTGAGGGTTTGTTTTATAGCCTTCAGCAAGTCGTGCCATAAACATCTCGAAGAACATCATAAGAGATGAGATCATTTTTGTTAGGATTAAGACCAGTAGGTGTACGGTCGGGTGAGGCATACACTAAAGTATACTCCAAAGCAAAGTGCATCTAATCATTACTTAGAGCTGATAGTTGTGCATGTTTTTCAAACTAAATAAAAACGAGAGATGCATGCCTTACAAGCCTTCTCTAATGTTTGGCTCGTGAAAAAGCAATTGCTTACAGTCTTACAGTTAGTTATATCTAATGCTACCTGACTTTTGAGTAGCCATTCATTTACTACAGAAACTGAGCTTCTATTGCCTTTACTTTGTTGTTGGAGTCATGAATAGCCCAAATTGTAGACTAAATATTAATATAAAATTCTGTGAATATTTTGTTCTTTGCAAAAAGTTTTCTTTCTTGAGATATACAGTACAGGGCGTCTCAACGAGAATATCAAAACAAGTAGCGCAACACACGCCCACTTCTTTTTACAGCCTTAAGGAAGACAGAGGACTATCAATTTGAGTGACTTATAATAATATTATGCTATATTTCTTTGATGAAGGAAAAAGTGAATTCTCAGGTCTGATGTATCTCTGGTCTGATGTTCGGCTTCAATGCAAGTGATGGCTCAAAATGAAAAGTTAATTTGCGTGAATTATTTCATGGTGAAGGCTCTCAATGAAGAACAACTTGACATCACTTTAACAATTCTTTGAATTCATTGAATTAGGCCAACAATTTATATGTTACAGAAGCGTTGCTTTAATATATATAGCTCTCAAGCTCTCAAGTGCTACCTTTTAACTATAGCTTGGCTTCAATCGGAAACAAGAATTTGATGGGCTATTAAAGTGGCCCTCAAAGTGCCCCAACATAATCACTGTCTACTTTATTTTTTGTGTAGCAAATCAAGAAAGTCGTTTAGGATCGCATAATCTGATATATTTCGTACACATCAACCTCTGCTCATTTTACAATACATTGAGTAGAATTACGATTGTATAGTATTTTGTATTCCAGAGAATACCTTTATATGCGATACTAAGTTAACATTGACTGTTACAGTGGTCCTGATATTGCCTTCACTTGAATGTGTACGAGAGCGACATTAGACAAGATATCTCTACACAAACCATGAGAGGAAACAGACTGCAGAGAGTGGCAGCTGAAGAAAGACTATCAGACTATGAGGTGGCGTAAGCAGAGTCAGTGCTTCACAGCATTAAATGTTACGCTAACTCATAAGCGCAATATATGTCCCAAACCTAATGCTTCAGAGTATGGCTATGGTATAAGCTATGGTATGGGCAGTCGCGACCTTTCTTTTGGTTTTTACTTTTATACTTCAAACTATCCTTAAGCACGTCGTTCCGTTCCCACGCTTTCCAATGCCTTACTATCCTATGCCTTACTATCCTATGATATGTTATGCTATGAAATGCTACTGAAAACAACTTCTACTCTAACTACAGATTGTCTACAACTAAGGCTTTAAGAGCCGACACAAGACACTGAAAATGATAATAATATTTAGAAATGCGATAATATTGTTGCTAATCATCAAATCAAACATTAAAATGCAAGATATTTTGCTGTTCATTAAAACACTAGATTTTCAGTTCAATTGTGAGAGCTGTACAGCAAATGTGTGCATAATCTAAAAAATATTTTTTTGATTCCCCTATACTTTTGCTTTTGCATAAACACAATCAATAGTTCAATAGTTTCATGACTCCAACCATTCAATTAAACTAATATTTAAATATTTGAAATAATGAGACAATTATTAAATAATGAGAGTATGAGTGGGCACAGAAACGCATTCAAAGCATGTGTTAAGTAATGAAACAAAGTTTTAATACTAATAAAAGTGAACTTTTGCTTACCTTAAGTGACACTGAATTAAGTATTAATAAACTTAATGACAATTTATAGAAAGAATTCATTATTGAATTTGATCTGTGATGAGACCCAATGCGTCCCATCTTTGGGTTGAATAAGCGATTTTCCATCCGTTCGATGACATAAAACACTTAATCTTTAACTTAAACAATCTTTGATTTAATTCACTTCATTAGACATTTGTGTAATTGAATGAAGAGTTGGTTTCACTGAATGAGTGATAGAGTTGTTGTACAATAAGTTTAATGAATCAAAAGTTGTAAACTTGTCTCCGGATAATGGTCTGAAACAATCCTAAGTTTGAATGAATGTCGAAATGTCTACAATAGAAACAAATATGATATAACTTAAGCCAATATAAGCCAATACTACTAATACTACTTTAGTCGCCGCTATTCTCAGATTCAATAATAAGCTATAAGTGATGTCTAATGATAGAGAGCGACGCACAGCGGTCTCAATAAACAATCATAAGTATAAAACTTTTTCTTGTTTTACTTCAAAAGCAGCAAAAATTTATTTAATATCCAATAATTGGTGATAACAATAATCGCGACATAATTGAGAGATCAATAAGTTTTGGATTTATTGTGAATTAAGTTATGAGATCAAGACTAGGAATGAATGACAATTAGTCGCTATTTTGATAGTTTATTATAATCCAAAAGTTTAACGCATTTAACTTCAAGTGAACGTCATATCAAATAAGTTATCATTAAATTCATATACGAATGATGACAAACAAACAAAACCCAGAACCCAATGATAACATTATAAACAGTTCATTACATTTTGAGTAACATTTTCAGCACACAAATAAACGGAATTATGAGTGTTTCAAAAGAGTACAATTTGAAGACTCAAAAGTGTATATCTTATAAACTTGTATATATGGTTGAGCACAAGCTAAAGCAAGCCTATGGCAAAGCTGAACCGTCTGCTATCAGGTACAGTCGGTGACTAGTAGTAGCACAATATCTATTCAGCTTTAGTCAGCTCATAAGCTATACTCTCCCGAAAATCATGCTTCGGGCTCAATAGAGACCACCTTTTTAACGTATCTAAACCCGCCTCAATCGCATGCAACAGAGGGAACATAACGACATATCTTATAGCAGTAGTATAGCCACTAGTTCTTCATATCCCCTCTTATTTTATACCATGCATTGAAGAACGCCTTTAAAACGCGTGCGTCGACTAACTCTTAGAGGGTTCTGAAGAACAGAGAAGAAAAAACTTTTTATTCTGTAACATAATATACAGAACCGAACTGACAATAACAACACTATTCAGTACTGCTCTGATTCTACGATATCAATGAACTTTTTATTAAATATTCTGCTTCAGGTTTGGGCCTTTTCTAGGCTTAATAATATAATAGAATCTAGAAATAGGTGAACCCACATCTCAACTGACAATTCTAATAGTTATTGTTTTCATATAAGCAATCTGTTCGTGTGTTTATTTATAATTCATTATTGTTTTTCAAATCTGTCAAATGAATTGAGTTTATTATTTAATACTAATAAAGTGTCAAATTTTCAAATAACCAATGAGTCAATAACTAAAACATATGTACGGCGATAACCAATAAACTTATGTATTGGGCATCTTTGCTGTTTTAGTGTGTACTCGGCTAAGATACAGAGAGCAGCTGTCACACATCTCTGGAGCAGTGCACACCTGTCTTCTGTCTTCTTGCTCTCTCTCCTCTCTCTCTCCTCTCTCTCTCTCTCTCTCTCCGTCTCATTTTCCTCTCTTTCTTTGGTTTCTCTTAGCAATAGTGCATAGACATCAGCAGCAGAGAGCAGAGACTGGAGTGACAACCCATTTCCTTTCTTTTATATACTTTCTAGTTGTAAGTTTGTATTGAAAATAAGCTGAGCACTGAAAAGACTAACTCTGCAAATATTGTGTATGTTCTTAAATGTTAGTCAATTAGTGATCATCATTAACGACTAGGAAAATATTTTATATTCAAAATTCATTTATTGCTATTTTAACTTCATTTAACAGTTTATAAGAAAACTCGAATTATGTTTCTTTTCTGTTATGAAAAATAAAGTAATTTTCAACTACATCTATATCTTAAAGATTGTACAGCTTTTGGAACATTGATTTCGAGATGTAATATGAACTTATGCTTATTTCAAATAAAAGAGATTCATAACTGAACATAAACTTTTATAAATAGTAAATATTGATATAAATGTTTAAAGTGACGGAATTTATCGAACACAGTATCGAAATGCATTGAATATGACATTACTCAGCAATGAGTATAATCAAAGTCACACTCGCGGCACGTGCCGTCGTTTTAAGTTAGCCCCTATGGGGCTTCAAATTTTCCGTAATCAGCAATATGTTAAAAGTAATGGCAGCTGTCTTTTGAACTGCAGTAACAACAGCACGCGTCTTGCGTCTTCACAACACGTTGCACGCGTCAACACCGGCTGCTGTTCGAGAGAGAGAGGGAGAGAGAGAGAGAGAGAGAGAGAGAGAGAGAGAGAGAGAGAGAAGGAGAACAGGGGAAGAGTAGAAAGAAAGAAAAAAGAGAAAGAGAGGGCTAAGCAAAAGAATAAGAACCAAATCTATGACTACGCTGTACGACCTGGCAATGGGATATCAGTGAATAAACGGCAACTTTTCCAACACATTAAGTTTTTGTCTGGAGAAAAGCCCCTTATGTGCTGCCTTACTGAAGAGTGTTAGAGGTAGTGCAACAAAAACTGCAGATGCAATGTGTAAGTAAAATAGAGTCACCTCTCCCTTACTGGTGAGGATCTGAAAAATCATAATAAAAGACATTGAAAAAGATTTTCCCTGAGTAAGAGTAGAAGGTTTTCTTTTAAAATTTGCATCTGGATTGTGGTATCAGTTAGACTGACGTTAGACCTATGCAGCCGGCAATGTCTCTGCCAATGAACACTTGCGACCAAATGATTATAACAAGTGGCCCGTTGTGTCCTCAACATTACAATACAAAAGTTTATAGTCTTACAAGTATAGTATACGGTAAATACGGTGTAGTATAAGCTAACTTCCGATACATCGAATTTATTTAGAATTCGGTCACCACCATCTGTGCTTTGGCACCAATGCAAATACCATTATTTTAAAGTCTCCCTATTTTATATTTGTTATTAAGCTTTACTGATGAACACATGCACTTCGTGTTTAAGACTGTATTTGTATTAATAAAGCCAAGAATAAGGTAAGTAATTGAACAAATGTTGGTCACGAGTCGGAAACCGATATCACTTAAACATTTATACCACTACTGCTCTTATATTTAAGAGTACAATGAGCTGATTGTAATGCTCTTCTCAGATATTAGATGTTCGGATGCAAATATTAAATCTACACAAACGCATTATTTATTTTTGGGTCTTATCGAAAACCACAGCATCAAACACTTGTGGCACTACTTAGATATGACACAATTGATATGTGACACTTGGGATACAATGAATGCAATTCTTTGTTTTAAGATAATGTAAATGCATAACAACAACAACGACTTATATTCAACGGAAATGGATATGATTGAAGACATGTTTTTACTTTCATTATCAGATACTGTATACAGTACAGTACCGTTGAATGCGTTGAATGAAAGCTGCATTTCATCAATTAACTACTGAAAGGATAAATGAATGCTTTTCACGGATGATTTGCTAAGCGTTCACTTGTAATACTCTATTCAAGTATTTGTTGGATTAATTAAAAAACACTTCAATTATTTCATTTGCATTCCTACTAGTGTTTGAAGATTTTTTTTATCATTAATTACTGGTATTCTTATAAATTCAAAAGTCGTCTCATTCGCAAAATTATATAATTTTTCGCAATAAATTAAGAAACATTTCAATGAATATATAATACGTTTAAATTAAACGAAACTATTCAATGCAGTCAATAAATATCAGGTGAAAATAATTAAAAACAATTTAAGTT
>JAUJYT010000874.1:0-14514 GCA_033996565.1 Nanhermannia nana
TAAAATTATAAATTAAATAAATTAAATAATGTTAGTGCCAAAAAATCTACACTCTTCTTAAAAATGAATATTTAATATTGTATTTGATATATTAGTTTTACACTAATTCTTATGCCTTTAACGCTATGACGATATGAATAATTAAACAAATAATTCGTAACTTTCATTCAAAAATTAAAAAAATTAAAATATTCTAAATTTACAAAAAGTTAATTTTTTATAACTATAGGTATTATAAAATCATATTTAGCAGAACTTTAGTGATAACCAAAAATCTAATGAAACTCACAGTAAGTACAGAGAAAGTGTGTTAATCTCAAGTTAGTTCTCTTCGATTTGTATTCTCTAAACATTAAAAATATATTAAAACACATCAACTTATAAGAGATCACTTTAAAAAGTTGTTTAATCTTAGAGAAAATCTCCGATTTTAATATTGAAAAGCGTTTAATACTAAAGTCAAGTGAAAAGTGCAAAAATAATTGAATCTTTTTTGTTACACCAACTTTAGAGTGTATTCAGCGTGAAATGTATTATGAAAATAAAAGAACAGATTTAAGTGTATAGCAAATGAATAATTCATTCAAAATATTTATATTCAATTGAAGGAAATTCGTTTCGATTCACGAATTCTGTGACTTTTGT
The DNA here is from genome assembly GCA_033996565.1 of Nanhermannia nana. Lineage (NCBI taxonomy): Eukaryota > Metazoa > Arthropoda > Arachnida > Sarcoptiformes > Nanhermanniidae > Nanhermannia > Nanhermannia nana. The sequence continues at coordinate 646 of JAUJYT010000874.1, forward strand.
GATCTCTCATTATTTGCAAATGAATCACACATTATTCGCATTATGTGGTCATTCAAATTATCCTTTCATTTAAATTATAATTATATACGTCTTAGAGATTAATACTGAATATAATTTTGTGAATTCATCGATTAGTCATATATTCAAACAGTACTTCGAGTTTAAGCGCAATCTGAAAAGTTTTCATCTTTAGATTCAATTCTTAAAATAAATTAATGATTTCTTCACTTAATTATAGTAACAATTAATTAACATTTCATTTGTTGAAGTGATAATTGAAATCATTAAAAAGGAAAACCAATGTTAATCTAGAATTTATTCCCTAATCTATTAATATATTCGCGACTGTGTTAAGGAATTATTTTGTTGAGAAAATTTTCTTACAATCAATTTAGTTTACAGTAGAGTTTAGGCCAAACAGATGTAAATGCAGGAGATTTTATATTAAAATTTTTAATGAGAATATTAAGTGAATTACGAGTTTAAACGAAGCTCAACATATTTGCAACTTCTCTATGAATTATGAGCAAAGAGTATTTCATTGCTTTTTAAAATCTTGATTTCTTACATCTCAATCATACACGTTCAAGGTATGGGTTTGCTATGGGTGTGCACCCCCCCCCCCCCCAATATTTTCGGAATCTCAAAAATCGTATCTTGGTCCCCTGTTTGATTTTCATTAAAATTTCAGATTTTATTCAAATTTAGCTTTTTTAAAGACTTTTAATAAGATCTATGCTTAAATTCATCAAACATTGGCATTAAAATCCATGATTTTTAATGTCTCTACAAAAAAAAAACACAAAATTTTAAAATAACTTTGGTGTGAAATTTTTTTTGGTGGGGAACGAATTCTGCGAAAAATGTCTCAGAAAACCGATGAGTTTTTGACCCCCCCTCGAAATTTCAAGAATTTCTGAAAGCTCACCCACCCCAAAGGTCCGGACTTGCACATGTATGATCTGATTTTTTCACTCGACTGTACACTTAGTATTCTCTACATTGAGTATTCTCTGCAATTGGAGATATTTTTATATTTTAAAAACTGATTGGAATCGTCTGAGAATTACATAATTTTTATATTCTTATAAAATATTAATGACAAGAATTAATTAATTACACGTTAAGCTAATTTTGATGAATTGCATCTTTCAGTATAATTGTGAAGCTTTAAACCCTTTAAACAAATCTAAACTTTTTAAAGTAATCAGAATTAAAATAACAGATGATTTAAAAGTGGATCACTTTAAAAGTTCACTATTCGTATGCATTTATGCTTAAAAGAATTTTGTTGAGCAAAACAATTAGCTTTGAGAATATATTCTTTATTCAATTGCTATAAATAGTAATATTCAGCGCATTATATCATTTAATTGCTTAGTTTGAGCAAAAATTTGGAAACAAATGGTTCTCGTTTAGTGATCTGTTCGTTTAAATATTTAATTATTGCATTGACTTTTGGCTTATTTGAGCATTTTATGTCATTTACACTAAACAATAGTTATTAAAAATTATTAAAAACGTTTTACTGTTATTTAATGAATTAACCCGTGATTTAGTATCACAAAGATTGTCAAAACTTATTTCAAAGCGTAACTTCCATTTTGTTTCCTCTTCTATGAATTTTTGCCGGACCTAAAGCTACTTCTGGTGGTCCCAAACACCGAAATATTAAAGTTACCACTTCTTTGCCAAAATTCACTTCAAATCTAAACAATGTATGAAAAATTTTGATGAAACGTAACGTAAATTTATAATTTTAGATTTAATTTTACTCATTGGTTATTTGGACTTCTGGTGGTTTCCCCAAAGCGTTTTGTATGACTAGAAACAGTTTTGTTACTATTTCAATAACATGACCCGATTCGAACACAAAAGCTCTCTTTAGGTTTTGGTTTTCATCCTTTAAGAAAATTAAATAAATTAAGTCAGAAGTCAGTAAATACCCTCCTTTCCCGAGAAAGTATTGCATTATGTTTTCAAAGCGCTGTGACTTTGGCCTACAGTTTATTGCAATGATAAAAAATTTGAACTTTTCATTTGTAATGAAAAGAATTATAATTTTCTTGCTCTGAAGGTTAAAGACATTTCTGTATTTTATGATTATAATTATTTAAAAAAAATAACAGAGAAAAATAGGAATAATAATTGACTGAAGCGTTAATTTACAGTAAGCTAAACCTCAAAAAAGGTATATTTATAAGTTATAACTATAGTACTTACACAGCAGACATGAATGACAACGATATCATCAATGTATGGACTCAAAGAGATTCTATAAATTTGATTGACAGGTATCCTATACTTGACTTGCATAGTCCTCTGATCCATTATTATCATTGCACTCGTACTCATCACAAAAAGCTTTGGCACAAACTATTGGATCATCAAAAGGAATATCAATAAATGATTACCAACATGAAGATTAATGAATACCTTTCCCCCACTTTTGGTAATCTTATTGACAATATCAGCGAATACAACATATTGATCTCCCAATTCAGTAGTGGATCGCTTCCATCTAACACTTTGGCGAAGACGAACATAATCTCCTCTAAATGGATGGGAAACACTCTTCTTATAAGAAGTTTTTCTATCGCGAAATATTAAACTTGCGGTCACTTTTTCACGCATTCTGTTTCTCGCTGTTTGATCGAAACGCAGCCGATATTTATGACACTAATTGAGGTTAAGTATAAATAACTATTAAATCGCAATACATTATAATCATTATTTTTCGAACGTGTTTACTTACTCTCCACTTATGGTATAATTTGCGTAATAAATAATTAGTTTGTTGTAAAGAATGTGGAGCTATAGGCCATTCATGAGATATCGGTGATCTTGAGGGCAATCTTTTTGCTAACCATAATAGATATCTCTTTCTCTATTAGTCATTAAAAACATATTATATTGAGATAAATGACAATATTTAATAAATGAAATGTTTAAAGCTTTCATACTTTCCAACATTTGTAATTTCTAGAAATAGCTTTTTGGCTGTTGACTAATTGCATGAAAAATTTGCGTTTAGACCAACCCTTCCATACTTTTTGAACTAAAGTCGCCAATTCATTGAGCCGTTCTGTGCGATAATCTTCGAGTTCATTAACCTTAAACAAATTAATAACATTAAGTATTTTTCAAATCTTTCATCGATTAATACATGTTTTATATGTGAAGTGAAAGTGATTTTGGTATTGATAGGCAATCATTGAATTTCTAAGGTTTCAATGAAAATCAATCATAATATCTAATACTTAGTTCTGTAACTAATATTCAATCTAATGTATAGCTATTAGTTTTTCTTCTAATAAAGCTTTGATAACAAAACTCTCATCTGTATTAGAGGTAAAATACGACTCACAATAATTAAATTCTCTCAACTATGATCTGAAGAATGAGTTCAACAAAGAGACACCCTATAGATAATGTGATGGCCAACTATGTTGGCAAACCTTAATAATAAAAGTTAAGAAGTATTTGATACCATTCTTAGATTTTTTATGAAAATTTTAGATTTTCCAAAAGCATATTCTGAAGGATAAATTGGCATTTCTTTGAGCAAAAGTGTGACGCCTTCCATAGCAGAACCGGTCCAATGAGGCCAAGTAACGGGCGAAAGCATTTTGTAACGTTTCAAAAAGATTTCATAGTATTCTCTGTAGAAATATCCGGCTTTTCGTAGTTTACAGGTTTCCATCAGTAACAGATACCTGACCTGGTGCTGAACAAGCCCTATCTCGAACATAAGCGGCTCTTTTAGTTCATTGGGTTTAATACACTTAACAAAGTTTAATTGTTTCGATTGAATATTTTTCATGAGAGCACCGATTGATATCTTGAATTGAGTTGCAATAGAGGCCGGCCTTTTCATTTGTGTGCGATAAGGGTTTCCTTCAGGAAATAGTATTTTCAATAATGGATGTTGGCTTTGATACATAACATATGATAAATCTTTATATAACAAATCATTATTTTTATCAACAAAACCAGTCACTGAATAAGTCACCTGAAAAAAGAGTTTAACATTCTGTTAAAACAATCAATTCTTATTAGTTATAAAATTATATTTAATAATGTTGTGCTGTTTTATTGTACAGTATCTGTACTTGTATTGAATAATATCAGTAAACTATTGGTCACTAAAGTCGAGAAATACAATAATATCTCGATATAGTATACCCTTATATAGTAAAACCAAAATATAGTGAGATAGGAATCTGGTCCCAAGCTATTAACTAAATGAGGATAACGTTTAAATGGATATTGCTGTTGATGTACAAGTATCTAATCATTTTAGATATATATTCATTCGAATTTATCAGAATTTCAACATTTTCATTACAAAGTTCTGTATAAATTTAGCATGCTAAAAAATAAACGTGTAAAGGGATATTCATTCTGATTCGTCAAAATGTTTTTAGCAAACTCTAGTTTATTGTGCTTAAAATTTTTTTACCAAAATTGATCAATGTTTAGGTACATAGAATAGCCTTAAACCTAGGGTGGCCAGACGTCCAGTTTTTGGGTTATTTTTATAAAAATCCAGTGCTTGGTCCCCCTTTGTGTTTTTTGAAAATAAAAATTTAAGAAAAATTATCCTTTGGTCCCCCCTTTAATTTGTTTCAGTTTGACCTGTCACCCTTTAATAACTTTAATTTATGAAATACATATTTTTCATAATTATATTTCATAAACATTTAATTTTTATAACTAAATGTTTTATAAATTGAAAAATCAAGTCTAGAAACTATTTGAATTTGTATACAAAATATATTAGAGTCTGTCTTACACAACATATCGGTTCAAATATAACAGAAAACTTACAGTTCCGGAAAAATGTCTTATTCGAAAGCATTGTAGTGGCAGTGATGATGAGCTGGGATTGTGAGAAGATTCATATGAAACATTTAAATGAGGCACTACTGCGAAACTTTTGCATCCGTGGCTTTCAGAATACGAGTCATCCAGACTTTCGAAGTATGGGTTGTCCTGACAGACCTTTGTCAGGTTCTGAAGGAAGACCTCATCATTCACTGGATTAGGTCGGAGGCACTCTTCGTCAAGCATTGCTAGTATTCCGTGATTATTCTGTCAGAATTGAATTTATTTAAAATATAGAATTAAATTACAATAAATTATAGATTTATTAACCGACACATTCACTTACCTTTTCAATCAATTCACAAATAACAGAGTTATTAAAAAAATCAATTTTCTTCCATTGAATTCCCTAAAGTGATAAGTTGGAGAAAATGAATTAAAGTCTGATTTATAAAAAGAGATAAGTCTCACTTCTTTTACATATTCTTCCTGTTCATACTTCAAAGTCAGATCAATGAAAATTTGGTGTAACTTTTCATTACAATAATTTATAAGAAATTGTTCGAAAAAATTTGTCTGAAAAGTAATTTAATTTTAAAAACTCATATTTTGATAAACTTTTGATTCTTACTTCAAATACTTCAAACCCATAGATGTCTAGAATCCCAACAGATTTTCTTTTACTAATAGTTTTAGCCTTTGATTGTCGAGAAATGAATTAAACAAATATAAGATTAAATTTTAATTTAATTAAAGCGTTACAAAGAATTTCAATGAATGTCAGTCAATATGAATCTGTCTATTGTCAGGACAACTATTTAATGATCGTTATAGTGATGTGACTAAAGATATACCGTATTTACTGTATTAAACGCTTTAATAGTAAAAACATTAATTTTTTTGAGCTCGAGTTGAGCTTATGCTTGAAATCTGAGGTTTTAGTAATGGTAGACATCACTAATGAAAAATATATTTAATTAAAGACTCACTTTTATGCATTCATTCAATTTAGTGACAATCCATGTAAAGAGGCGACTGTATAGTGCTTTACATAAGGCATCTCTTGTTCTTTTAGCCTATAATTAAGTCAAAGTATAGAAATCTTTGTATTCTTTAAATCAAAACAATAATAGTCTTAAATAATTACTTCAGCATAACAAAGATCAGCGACAAGAAACTCATGTCGTGTTTCAATGATTCGTTGTGTTAACGCAGCTTCTAATGAAGGCTTATCAGTAAGTAATAGTTCGCAAACATCGATTATTTCTTTCGTAATAAAACATTGAATGTCAGAAATTTAAAGATATCTTTGATTCTGTTTACAAACCATATTCATTCAATAGTGAACAGCATTCCGTTCCATCGATGTTAGAACGCGGTAGAAATTGCAAGTTTCCTAACTTTAGCACAGCTGATACTATTTGAAATACTGAGTATATGTCTTCTTGGCTGAAACCTATGATTTCCATTGCTCTCTGAAAATAATTCAAAATTAATTGCGATTTAAGGGATTCAGACATTTGATCGATTGTTGGAGTTATACCTTTGTTGTGACGAAGTTTGCTTTGTCATCAAGTTCTTCAATATTTGATGAGTGACTACCACTTAAAATAGAATAGTTATCAACATTTCGCTGAAGTTTCAAATATTCTGATAAAAAAAAGGTATAATTAATACCTATATTTTCTAAGACGATAGCAATATATTTATAAAGGTATATAAACAGTATCTTACTTAACATATGCAGATCAGCTCCAGTTAGAATCTGGTAAAAAATGTGAAAATTTCTTTCACCCGGTGACAGATGTACGACACGAGTCTTTAAAAAAATGAAACCTTATGGTTAAGATTTGATCCTAAAGAATATGTTAAACAGTCGAATACCTTTTCTAAAAGATCTATTGAAAGATTGCATAAGAAGCGGGAGATTTAAATATAGTAATTATTATTATTTTTATAAATAAGATTAGAGAATACATAAAATAAAAAAAAGACTCAAACATAAGTCAAATTAAAATGACTGTTACATACAGTTAGTGATTGTCCCTCCCATTGGATCTCCTTTAAAGTCAAATTCAATTTCTAAAAACATGCCCTAAAATAGAAATTATTTAAATGTTTGATCTGTTAATAAATAACAAATGCTCACAAATCTCGATGAATTATTATTGTGAAGTGTCATCGCATTCCCAAACGCTATTGTGAAGAATAATTTAAAATTCATTTAAATTTTGTTTTAATAATTAATAAAAAGTTTTGATGACAAACCTTCTAAAACAGAGCTAATGCTAAGCAACTGTTCCTTAAGATACTCTAAATTTCTTCTGGGACTCGCGCCGAGTATCAGATATTGGAGTGCGATCTTTCCTGATTCTATTGAAACATTAAATTATATTTTTCTTATTTGTAGCGATCAGTGTTTGAACAAAATAAGTTATAAAACTTTGAAGAGGTATTGCAGGAAAGTGTCATTTCAAGAGTAAAATCAAAAACTGCACTCAAAACTGATGTTTTTTAAAAATTGGACGCTATTTATATAGTTTGATAATCTATTATATTGAAAATTAAAATTTAATTTAACATTTAGTTTATTTAAAATAAAATATTCATCTATTAAGTAGAGGATTAGAATTGAATTGAGACACAGCAAGTTTGAACATACAGTATGTACAGCTACTCCCAAAACGTCCCTTTGTGATGGGTAGATAAAATGTAAGGGACGAGACATTAAATTAATGGTTTAGTCATTGAAAAATTCACTTTATTCAAACTCGTAAGAGACCTAAAATAGCTATATGAAACGTGTTTTTCAACTTTTTAAGGTTTAACCCATTTATGAGGTCATTATGTATGGAAAAAATTATTCAAAAACTAAGTTTTGAGTCAATATTAGAAGTATTTTCTAAATTATTTCTCAGACCCTTATGAATCCGCATCTTTTTCTGGATTTTCATACAGATAACAAACTAACATTTTGGGAGTGATTGTACAGTACAGTAAAGTTCAATAAAAGAGGTAATTCTTAGTAGAGGTAAAACTCATCTTTCTATTAATCTTTTATAAGGTATTTATGATTTAAGATAATTTTCTGATACCTGTCTTTCCAGAACCACTTTCTGAAAAGTAATAAAATTAGAGATATATAAGAGTAGAATGAATAGTATGAAAAATTAAAATATCATCTGAAAGATTAATACCTCCGGTGGTAATAATGCACTGGTCTTGGTTTCTATCTTTCATTGATTGAAACACATGTTCGGCGATCGCATAACTGCCATAAGAAAAGTTGTTTCAATATTTAATGATTAAGTTAATTGAAGATAAACTCACATATGCGGCGGTAAGTCTAACATGTTGTGGTGCTGGTACGCGGCTATCACTTCAGGTGAATAAAATGCTAGTTTTTTGTAAGGGTTTATTGCGATAACCATTGTTCCGATATATGTCTAAATTAACGATTAAATCACTTTTTATAATCACTTTTTATAATCACTTTAAATATAAATTAATACTCTATAGCATAACAAGTCATACAACACTTTGTTATTATTGATTCTTTTAATAACAATAGAAAGCATTAAAATAAATTATTTAAGTAATAAAGTTATACTCAAGTATGCAATAAAGATTTGCAGAGCATTACAACAGTTATACTCTCACCTGTAGTGTATTGTGTAGTGTATTGTACAGTGTATTGTACAGTAGTATGTCATAAGTTTAATGATTTCATTTAAAAGATTACTAACTTATGCTGTTCAACATTTTTCAAACCATTCTTCAAATTATTTATCAGTCATATAATAAACTTAATGATAAATTCATTGTAATGACAATTTTGATAAAAAAAAACTGTAAAAAACTCTAAGATTTGCTTCACTGCTGATTAATATTATGCTTTAAAAAGCACTTATCATGACTTTCATTTTTCTATGTCTGTACTGCACCCATACTTTAATTGATAAAATCTAAATAAATTATTTTCCTAAAGTTAATGAAATTAAATTAGTTATTCATAATATTTATAAAACTACTTCTATTGTGAAAATAGTAAAATAACTCTAAAGCTCGCACTGTATCACATACTGTACTATACAAATGAATGGAAACACTGCTCTACAGAACATTATGAAGTTTTAAACTGCATAACAAACTCATTTTTTTATTTACTTGAAACTAATGCTGACTTACTGTATAGTATTTTTATAATAATTTATTACTCAATTTATTTAGTATTAAAACTTATAATTGATAACAAGTTAACCATTTATTTATTAATCTTTTATTTCTATTTTGAAAAACTATATACTATTTGAAATCAATAAACAAAATTGAATTAATAGAGAAAATATGTTTTACTTATTCACTAAAGAATTTTTATTCTATCGATTCTATAGATTCTTATGGATTGAAACCTCTTTTGAAGTTTTAAGAGTTTTTGAAAAATAAGTTTGTATTAAGAATTGAATGCAAATGTATTAGAGATAAAGTACATAATAACAGAATTAAATTGAATTCATTAGTTTTTGGCCGAACATAAACCAAAAGTGTACGTAAAGCAGAAATAGATGTAATAAAGTATATCTCACATAGATTTGGTCCCTTTTGAATCTCTGGTGAAGATTTGCAATGAACGCCTCTTCAGTCAACGGATCAATTATGATGGCATCGCTGTGACCGACCTCTTGGTCCAAACAGAGCACTCCATGGATTCCATGCCATAATCTGATCGATGACATGATGCATATGAACACTCAACACAAGTGACGATACGATAACTCAATCGTATTCAACACTCGCTTACAATTCTATACATTATTTATATTTTATTAAACATCAAATCAATGATAGATATTCACTATTCATATAATTGTCGACTATTTTCGTTATTATTCTTGTTATTAATGATTTGCACATAATTTTCATTATTATAGTATTATTTCTTATAATAGATCCGATTTATGGCTTAATATCCATCAGAATATGCCTTAAATCTAAACAGAATTTTATTTAAATAATTAATTAATGAGAATATAAATTATTATTAATATTCATGTATTGTATGTATTGATAGAAAAATATTAATAATAAATAAGCGATTAGTTTGAGACTAACTTTTGTGCCGAACATTATATGAATTGAATAGAAATATATATAAAACACAAGAATTTTAATAAGAAAGTTATGAAACACTCGACTGATATTCAGTGATATTCTTATCAAACATTTGACTTAACGCTGTGTAAGAGATAGAGAAAGAGCTGATAATCAATAAAATATCAGTTAATACTCACATAATATGAATGATTATCTAAAACCAAATTTTGTAAACTTTATATTCAAATAAAACGCTTTAAGAGATTCAATCAAATCATATGTTAGTCAAGAAAATGTCACTTTAATTAAAAAGCGATTCTCAGTGAGAGTGAGTTAGACTCCAATCCATTAATAAAAAAACAGCCATTACTTCAACACTCTCTATAACTGTATCCTATTTTTGGTTTAGAGTTTACAGAGTTTAGGAATGAATGCAAAGGAATGCAGAGCAGAGACGCGCAGACGAGTCAGCTCTCATTCTATGTTCAGTGAGCTCTTCGCCAGAACTTAACAACTATTTGATTAACACATAACACATGCATTTCTTAGTTTTTCTTTCAGATAATAGATGTGAGCCTTAATCCAATCCATTTCTGATCACAAATAGTGTAAATTAATAGTTAATTAATAGTTAATTACTTTTTATTCCTGAAAACGCCAATCATTCAAATCTGCGATAAAATTAATCATTTTTTGATCGCTCGATATTATAAGACTGAGCTCTGGGACGGGTTTAGTGACCATTTATAGACCTAAAGTATAACGTAATGTAGTAATGTTTCAGTTCCAAGAACTCCAACTGAAAGTATAATTTACTGTCGTCGCCGCTGTCATGGTTTGGTCCTATTTTGATGGTCTGACACAGTTTTGATGAATTTTAAAGTTAACTCTACTTATAATTTCTATATCATTACTGTGTATCTAAAAACGAAGGGAGAGGTGCAGTCACTTCAAAATTGAAACTTATATAAGATAAATGAATATATAAATTACTATATTATTACTATATCATTACTATATTACAAGGTCATTCAAGGTCATTCAAGATCATCTTCATTTTTTATATCACTACAACTCAATTTTCAAGCATTCAATGGCTTAAAATTAATATCTCTTTAGGTTTATTACAAATTATTTTGAATTTTGTCAGACCCTTGAAAAGCATTTGATAATACGGTCCGCATTTCGACCCACTACTTATTTAGTGATATAGAAGTTAAAAATTTAATTTGAGTCCTATTTAGTTTACATTTCAATTCAATTTGACCGACGATTACGTTAGAGAAATGTGTTAATGATCTGATATATGGCTGAAGAGAAAATACAAATTGAAACCACTTTGAAATCAATTTGATTAGTGATTGCGCTCAAGTTCTGATTACTAAACGTCTGTTCAATAATTCAATTCTTGTAGTTTAGAACAAATGGCAATCATTGGCATTCAAGTGAAGCACTAGAAGTAAAATTAGAAGAAAGAATGCATTTATACTAAAATTATTTAATAATGTACTGAAGGCCATGAGACGGCTCCGTAACGCTCATCAACATTTGCATAAACATGAGTTTGGATTAATTCCAATTCAAAAAATTAATGGATAGACAAAAAAAGAGTTAAACAAGTAGTAAAATATTGTAAACTTGACCTTTATTTGCATACTTTTCAGGCATTTGCACAATAACTACAACCTTTCAAATGCTCGCAAAATCACAATTACTTATAATTATCAATATTTACAATTAGAACAGATCTCAAGACATTTGCAATAATTTAAATTTAATCCTAATTTTGTTTTTATGAATTGAATATTTGAACAATTTTTTAATGAGAAATATGAATAGAACTGAATATATATTTAGTCACTAATTAACAGTTATTACTATTTAAGAGATGGAAAATTAGAAATATGTCGACAGTGTTTTCGGTCGACATCCAATTGATGTAAACTAAATAGAGATAAACCCAGTCCTGAAAAAGTCAGCAAAACAGCGGAAGGAATGAAAAGACGATCCAATTTAGCGCTCTTTGTGGTGAATAATAAATAAAATACAAATCAGTTTAATATAGAGAACAATTATTTAATGTTTTAAGCCTTACATGAGATGAAGGGATGGGCAGTTTGAAGGCCAGACTTGTGAGTCTTGTGATATACATATCTATTACTATAGTCCAGACCCAGATTCTGGTCAATCAGTTGCCTTTCGCTCTATTAATACAATTATTCAATAATATTATTATTAATTAAATATATTTTATTATCATTTCATTTAATCTTATCGTTAATTGTAATGCTATTCAACACTATCAATAAATAGTAATTGTATTCAATACTAATATTTTTAACAAAAGGTATTAATTATATTGAAATATAAACAAAAATTTATTTATTTCTAAAATATATAAAATTTAAATTTAAATTTTTACAAACCTTGCAAACGAATGCGTTTATGACTGAAATCACAGGAAAAGGAAGAGATGTTAAGCATTAGACACATGAATACAGGTTTATATATATATCGGTTCTCAATATATATATGTTTTGTTTCACTAAAAAACCAAATCCGACCTCAATTGCATTGAGTTTGTGTCCAATTGAGGCGGAGTTTTGTTTCTTTTAGTCACTAAAATATAATAAATATACAGATATGTGTTGTAAGCGTATCATTAAATTACGTTACGCTGTATTGGGAGGGTTGGGGTCAATGATGAACAAAGTCGCGGTTGAATATAATGTTAAAATAGAGTGGGGTCAGGAATATTGCATTTTAGCGTAACGTCATTTAAACACACTTAAAGCTGGCGCAGCTTTATTACAGTGGTTAAGCCCATGCCAGTTAAAGCCTTGCCTTCAAAGAAAGTAAATAATTATTACAGTAAACTTATTGTAAGTTATATTTAAAACAAATAGTGTTTTAATGCTTTTTCTTTCATTAATTTTTTGTCATTAAATATATACTAAAAAAGTCGAGATGTGTTACCATTTTTCAACGTAATTTATGTAAACATTCAATCAGAGCCTATTAAAGCCTATGTAATAAAGTAGTAAAGTATGTCATTTCTATTTTTTTGCACCCCTTAAAAAACATAAATACTTATCTCGAGAACCAAAGAGATGTAAAAGTTGTTTTCGGGATAATATGTATTTTTATGACATATTTTTAGATATTTTGATTAGTTTTTTGAAAATTAAAAAAATAGAAACATTCTTTGTTTTGAAAATAGTTTACAACACTATTAAGATTGAGATAGTTTTAGAAATAAAGTGTGCGTAAGAGGTTTATTATATTTACTACAGTAACTTTCCAGTAGACACAAGTCAGAGTCAGTGCAAACTATCAACACTTGTAAGAGTAAAATAACTTTTAAGTCAATAGTTTTAATCAATTTGATAATCGGTTACTCTAATTCGTGACAACTTTTCAAATATTGACCGAAACTATAGATAGAAAAAAGTTTTCCATTAGTCAACTCAAACTTAATTCAAGTTAAGCATTAATTACAATAATTGTAATTATTATTAAAGTTTTATTTTTATTTATTAATTACACATAAAATGTAGGTTTTTTCGGAAATTCATGTGTTTATCCTTAAACTGTGAAAATGAGGGCAAAACTATTGATGACTCAAAATTATATTTTAATTTTTCCTTTTGAACCAATTTTGAAAGTTTAATCAGAAAATGAATAAGAATTTTGTTAACAAAAGCTTCCGATTCCTGAAAATCACTATAATTATTCTAAATTTATTTTTGTAAAAATTAACTTTTTTATGTTAAAAAGTGATGACTTAAAGCTCGAGCGTTAAGCGCTCAAGACTTATAATTAGGGATATGAAATGCATGCAAATGCATATTTTTCTTCAATTTGCATATTTTATAGCATTTTTCTTTAAAAAAAAACTTTAAATTACATTGAGTTGAAAAAATTTTAAAAATTTTAGTCATTAACATA
>JAUJYT010000875.1:0-14508 GCA_033996565.1 Nanhermannia nana
CTATATTGTTCGTTTTTATTAAATAATTATTGTTTTGAAAATTCACTGATATTGCGGGGCCCGCGGGTACCCGCGGGGCGGGTCAGTAATAAAGTTTGCGGGCGCGGGTTGGGGCGGGCCTAGAGTATGCGGGTCCGGAGCGGTGCGGGCCGCAAAAATTCTGCTTTGGAACATCTATACCTCAGTGTAGAACTCTCATTACATACTGGGTATTGTGCAGCTCTGATTGTAATACTGGTATTACATATGCTTTTATTCACTTTTATTTACTTTTATACCATTGATGTCATAAAATTTCGTTTAATAATAAACTTTCTCTTATGCGGTTTCAGCTCTTAATTAAACAGATGAGTAAAACTTACTCTCAGTTTAATTTATTTGAATTTCAATATTAAATAATTTATATGAAAATATATCAATTTGTTAGAAGTTTATCAATGATTTTGCTGTCATTTTTGTGAACACAAAAGCCAAACAAAAATAAATTTTTTCAAAGTTAAAAATATAAATTCAGGATTTTAAGGGAATTTCTGTATCTGACTGTGTTCTGTATATCTGACAATCGGTGTGTTTTATAAAAAAGATGTATCAAAGAATTAACGTTCAAATGTCAAACTTCTAGAATAGTTATATTTTATATTTTATCATAATTATAGGTAAATGTTGTGTTTGTTACGAATCTACATAATATATAAGCTATTATGTATATAGCTATTAGCTATATATATAATATATAATATATATATATTATAAGCTTAAGTTAAAGTACAGTACAGCTCAACAATAAAGTCATGCAAAAGCGCGTAAAGTAAAGTCAGATTTTATTTAAATTAAATATAAATATTAATAAATACGACAAATTGCAAACTATATTAAATCCATTAATTATGAAACGTATAAAGCGGTGGTGGGGTTGGGTTCAGGCTATAAAACAAATTTCACATTGAATTCAATGTTAAAAATATCGTTATATGGGTTGCATTGGAAGCACTTTTGTATCACATAATTAATGATTGCTTTAGTTTAAAAGGCATTCAGTTTTGAGTTCAAACTGAAGTCAATTCAAATCAAAGTCTATTTAAAATTCATATAAAAAGCAAAATATTTTCATTTTATCACAAATTGTGAGTCAATTAAAAATAAATTAATTTAATATTAAATCAATTATTACTTATAATTATATTTATTACTAATTATTAATTATAATAATTAATAGAAATAAAGCAAAAGCCAAACAATGAGTGAATCAAATGTCTCATCAAATGATTCATCGATTGTTCAAAAGGTGAGACTCGAGTCATGTGAGGGACAGGTCTTCGAGTGCAGGACAGAGGCCGTGAAGATGTCTAAAGTGATCGCAGATATGATGGAGAACTCAGTCGATACCCAAAAACCTATTCCTCTGAAGAACGAAGCGGTGACTTCTGAAGCACTCAAAAGATAATCGATTGGATTGAATACCATTTCGATGACGAAGACATGGATGAAGAGAAGGATAAACGTTCTCAAGAGTTGAACCATTGGGACAAAGAGTTCATCGATGTCTCAGATATGGGTTTTCTCTATGACATCATAATCGCCGCCAATTTTCTGGACATCAGAGGTCTGGTCGAAGTCGGCGCTAAACATATCTGTAATAAAATAAAAGGAAAGACATGTGAAGAAGTGCGACAATTGCTCAAAATTACTAATGATTTCACTCCTGAAGAAGAAGAAGCCATTCATGAGGAGAACAAATGGATTAATGCTAACGATTAGAACTGATTTTGACTCACATTTCTATTTATGACTCTTTTCTCTCATTGTATTTCATTATGATTTTAGTGTTATTATAATTAATGTTTCTCTTAATTAATACTTAAATTTTTCGCTAATTTCTATTGTAATTTAATGTTTAATTTTGAATCAAAGTATACTTAAATAATATTTAAGTATGTCTTTCATTACACAAATTCTTTTCAAATAATCCAAAAAATAATTATAATTTATTTGACTTTTTGTAATACAACAGTTTGTTTGACTCAAAAGAATAATTAAAGTAATAATAATTGATATTATATTAAAAACTAATATAATTAAAGCAAACATAAGTCAAATCGGATTCTTTTCATTTGAATAATTCTTAAACTACTTTTGAAAGTAAGACAAAAATAAATGATTTCAACAAAATATAGTTTAATAAAAATAAAAAGTCTATAAAATAATTGATAGCAAATAAAAGATTATTTTCAATAATAAAATGCACAATAAGTTGAAGAGTTGAACGATTGTCATCACTAATCATTTGTGAACCGTATTCCCCAATCATAATAATGGGCGCATTTGTATTGCCATTTATTATATCAGGAAAAACAGAGCCGTCAACAACTCTCAAGCCTTGAACACCTCTGACTCTAAGTCTCGGGTCGACCACAGAATCAGTAGAGTTACTCGTTTTACATGTGCCCACTTTATGGCCAACTGTGTTGGTCAGTGTTCGCGCATAGCATTCAAGGTATGGCATACAGTCCCAAATGGGAACATCGAAACACAGTCTACAGCCAGGAATGGGTTGTCTCCAAATGCGTGCATATTTTGGAAAATCTCCCGAAAGCGATAAAATAATAGCTTTGCGAATCACATCAGTCAGAGCTTTAATATCATAACTATTAGTCAGATATTGAGTGTCAAGCAGTGGATAAACGTGTGGATCACTTGAACTCAGTAATAGTCGGCCAACACTTAGAGGTCTGTAATGAAAGGCGAGAATTCCTAATCTGTTGTTATCTCCTAAATGTGGTCTATAATAGTCCTCCCATTCTCTGACATTCACTTCATATTGTTGAACAAGAGCTGACAGATTGGTTCCCACCGCAGCCATATTGAGATCGACCTGTATGTCAGGCCAATCGGGCTCATCATTATATATGCTATTCATGTATTGATATATTAACACATATTGCGAAAGAGGTCCTGAACTGTTGGTATAGTATTTGTATAAGTTTTGAACTGTCAGTTGATTCCCAGATGTGACTAAACTTGAATTCAATACTTCATAGTCTAACTGCACGTATACGTGATCTTTCAAATTATAGCCCACCGGAAGATCTACTAATGTTCTTATATTAAACTCTTGCAAATGACTTCTTGGACCGATTCCTGAGAGCATTAGTAGTTGTGGACTATTAATAGACCCTAAAAGTCAACATTTGACACATTTTTAATGATTCAAAATAAGAATTGTTTATCATTTCGTAAAATTAAATGAAAATAAATGTAAAAACTTATTCTCAAATTAGTCAATCTATCGATTGTTTATTGAAGTAAATACTTGAATACCTGCACATAAGATGACTTCCTTTCTGGCAAACACTGTTTAATTTGTACCATTATTTTCAAAGAGAACTCCAATGGCTCTGACAGTAGTGTTAACAGAAGTTGTATTACTTGAGAACAATATTTTTGTAGCGAAAGCTCGAGTAATGATTTGTAAGTTGGGTCGACTTCTGTAGGCCTCCAGAAAAGCGAAGGCAGTCGTGGATCGCATGGCGTTCAAGTAAATTGTCTGTTGAAATAGATTAATACCTACTTGTGTGGGCCCGTTCTGTTCAATCACTGGAAACCCATTCGAGACAATCATATCCATGAACTTCATTAAGATTGGGTCCGGATTTGTGGGCGAAGACACAGCCATTCGGCCAGAAGTGGAATGATATCCAGGATTTGCATTCACTATATTCATGTTTGTATTGTTTTCTGACCGCAAAAAGTATGGCAACACTTCTTCATAACTCCAACCTCTGGCGCCGTGAATATGAGCCCATCGGTCGAAATCTCTTCTGTTCCCACGACTATAGACCATAAAATTCAAATTAGCCGAACCGCCAACCACTCGACCTCTTGATATAGGACAATGACCTCCATATGCCAGTCCTGCCCCGCGTTGTGCTGTTGTCCGATAACCCCAATCAACATCACTGCCTAATAATCGTCTTTCGACTCCAGGCATGTCTGTGAGCACTGTTTGCGGACCTCCGGCTTCCAAAACCAGTACTGAAACAGTTGGGTTTTCTGACAGACGTGAGGCCACTATAGAACCGGCAGAACCGGAGCCGATCACTATATAATCATAAGTACTATTTAAAGGGTTTCGGGATGTAATCGAATTGTGTTCTTTAGTTCTCTGCAGTGTTAGTATTGATATTGTTATCAATTGAAGTGATAAACTCGGAGTCAATGGAACTGATGTTAGACTTGCATTCATTGTTGAGTTTTAGTTAATTTCAAAGCTTAAGTCTATTTCACAACATTTTTCGTCTGAAAAATTATCAAAAATTTATTATATTTTAAGTTTGATGTGAGTATGTGTTAGTCCCGCATCATTTTATTGGTATTGAGTTTACAATCAGTATAACTCTTGATTTTAAAAGTTTTTTAGTTAAAAGTGAATGAACTTAACGCCGCTATCATTGAAATTAGTTATTAAACTGTTTCTCAAATGGTTTAAACAAATATTTTAAAAATTATTATAAATTAGTTTTCTATTGGGTGAAACAATTAATTAATAAACTCTTAAATAAAGCATTTGATGAGTTTTATAATTAAAAGCAATTGATTGTATGCAAAATTTTTTATTTATTTTTTTCTATTAATTTTAAATAATTCCAATTATAGAAATGGCTGTTAATTACAAAATTAAAAGTTATTTTAAATCTATTTGAAGTAATATAATGTAAAACAGACTTTCATGCAATTTCACGTCATTTAGTTATACAAAAAGATCTTAAATGAGGTGAAAAGTGATTAATTTAAAAAAACATTATATCAGTTAAAGTTGTGAATCATCGGAATTCGGGTCTTTTTGCAAAACAAATTAAACAATTAAATAAGGAATACTTTATGGCTCTGTTTTATAAACAATTTTTTATTTTGTAAACTAATACTCAAAATAATAAACTCCGAATAGACTGGACTTCAATTTTTATTCAATGCAAAGACTAATCAGTGACTAATAATCAATTTCGGCATCTTTTACATTAATTATTGCTTTATATATGAGTTAATTCATTGCATTCATTCAACAGTCAATTGTCTTAAATTTGAAAAAACATAAAACTTTAAGTCAATATTTGTTTCAATTAAGCATTAACTTAAATATAAATGAATCTTCAATTATTTGAAGTGAAGCACCAGTGCTTCTATAGTGAAGATAAGCTTCGAAAAGAGGTCGCAGATATAGAGAACGATGGGACTATAGGGTGACCACATGTCCTGCGAGTCGCGGGACAGTCCTGGAAATGAGGTTTTGAAAAATTGAGGTCTGAAAACCCGACCTTTGGTCCCCCCCTTTGATTTTTAAGGTGAAAATAAAAAACTACACGAAATTGGTATTTTGTCTGCATAGGTATAAAAATTTTGTGGTGACCCGATGGGACCCATAAGGTGGTACAAGTGCGCGTACGGACACATCTACTGTGTGGGCGAGTGCGGCGGACCTTTGCATTTCGTTTGTCCCGAATGTGAGATAACACTATTCGAAATGAGATTTTAATAATTAATAAGACATTCCATTGTAATTTAAAACAAATGTTGTATTTATTTCATTGTTTTTATAATCATTTTATGTATATTTGTTATCAAAAACCATTACAAATGTGTTTAATTATAAATAATTAATATATTAATCAATAACTTTCGCAAAACAATGATTTTATTAAAAGATTAATAATTTTGTAAATAAGTTCAATATTATTATTAATAAAAAGTTTTCAATTAAAAAATCATAAAAAGTTATTTTCAATATTTCAATATTTTCAAGTTATAATTGGTTAAGATCTCAACAAAATATGGGTCAAAGAAAACTAAATATTAATAAAAAAATTAATAAACAAACAAAATAAAAGTTAAGTTAAGATTAAAAAACTTTTTTTAATTAAATCCTTGATTTCTAGTTATTAAATGTGAAATCATCTCAGACATGAATAGAAGCGCCGTCAACGAGAAGAGCGGATCCGGTTATGAACGAGGAGTCATTAGAAGCCAAGAACGCGACCGCATTCACCACGTCTTGTGTTGTGCCTATACGTCGAAGAGGATTAATCTCTTCGAGATGTTTGAGCACACCGTCCAGTATATCACCTGCACCTGTGGCCGCCTGAAAGTTAGTGCGCACTGCTGTCGGACTATAACAATAGTTTTCATTTAATTAAACTCCAAATTATGTCTTTTCTATAATAACATTGTTCTCTTACTTAACAGTATTAATCCGAATGCCTTTTGGACCTAATTCTAGTGCAAGACATTTAGTGAACATATCAATTGCACATTTGGCCAAACAGTATGGCATGAAATGAACATTCTATGAGTTTTCAAAGTTTTTATAAAGTTTTTTAAACATTCAAAATATTTTAATAATTAAATTGAATTATTTCTATGTTTAATATGCAGAACAAATAATAGCAAAAGTTTTTTTTACCGGTTTTATTGACAGACTGCTCGATATGTTAACAATAACTCCTTTAGTTTTTTCCAAATGAGGTACTGTTAGCTGTGTTATCAAAACCTATAATATTCACGTGAATTATAATTTTAAAGCAGTTTTTCTTTTAGTTTATTTGAGAAAAGCATTTCAATACCACTGATCTGACATCGAGTTTCATCATATGATCGAATGTGTTCATCAATTTTGGGTCATAAATACTGCCAAAAGCACCGGCGCCTGCATTGTTCACAAGTATATCAATTCGACCGAAATGGTTAGCAGTGGTCTCAACTATTCTCTTGCAATCGTCATCTTTGGTCACATCACCGATTATTTGCAGTGCTTTGTATTCTTTAATTATTCAGTAAAAGCAAAAAAAGTAAATTCTATTTAATAAAAACTTGAGTTTTAAAGTTTGTATTAATAAGAACACAAAATGTTAAGATTGAGAGCTATAAGAAGTACTTCTGCAATAAACTAAGTTATAGTATTATAACAAACAATAATTGTTTGAATAAATTATTTGATTATTAATAAAAATTTAATTATTACTATTTGGTGACAAACAGTTGCATTCGGTGGCAATTTTAGCCACATTATCAGCATTACGGCCATTGACCACTACCTGCGCACCACATTTTGCCAGATAAGTGACAATTGCAGCTCCGATTCCACCACTAGAACCGGTCACGAGTACTACTTTGCCAGTAAAGTCTTTACTGCTCGACATTTTAGCACTTCTTTACTCTACTTCAGACTTTAGACTGAATGAATGAGTTTCAAAATATACAATATATGGATTGAAGGAAAAATTATTTAATAAAATGATGGCGAATATTATCTCTTTTTAAAAATTTTTAAAAACAGAATTTCTTGTAATATATCTCAAGTTTAAATCTTTAGATATTTCTAGAATTTATTTAGTCTTTAAATTAAAGAAAATGTTTATTATTTGATGATTTAAATGAGTTAAAAGTGATCTGAAGTTTAGGAATGCTATAAAAGTTTATAGATATAAAAAAATATTACCTTAAAAGCTAATTATTGCCTAAATAGATAAACTTTAATTGCTTTGACAGTATAGCAAATGATGAGATGTTGAGTGGGAATCAATTTTATCATTAAATTAAACGTTTAAAAAGCGAAAAGTATTAACAAATGAAATAAAATTTCTCAGAATTGCTATTTTAATGTTGAAAATAGATTTTTTCTCAATACTGTTTCAATATAATAACTTTTTTTTGGAAGGATGTCATTATAAGGCGATTGAACTTGATTTGTATGTATCCAAAGGTATATCAATCATTTTCTCCATCATTTCTATCTTTTATTAAAACATATTATTGTTTTTTGGATTAAATTATTTGCAAATATTAAGTTTTTTCAATTTCTTTAATTAAAACCTATTGTGTGGGAAAAACTTTTTCTCCAAAAATTGTCTTAAGAATTACAGAAATTAAAAGTTGTTCAATAACTAGCATTCAATTTAATAGTAAAAAACTTGAAAATTAAGTTTTTTGTTAATCAAAGTTTAACGAAAACTTTAATCTATATATAAAAGTATTTGAAATAAATTCAATATAATTTTTAATCGCTTATAATAAAGAGTAACTATTATTAGATTTGATTTTCCCTCCGATAAGAGCACACATTAATTCATTGGAAAAATAGACTCGTTTTAGTGCTTCAACTCTTAAATGCAATCAATTCAAGGCTTTTATAGTAAACACAATTGAATAGAAGTCTATTTCAATATAAATACCATTCCTGTTAATCATTTATTTACAAGTTTCTTATCTATTGTCAAACTTTATCAATTAATTTAATTATTTTGTTCGCTCTAAAGGTCAGTATTAATACAATAAATTATAATTTAATAATAAATATCTTCTTATCTATTATTACGTGTTTTGTTTATAAAGTATTTCTCTTTAAACTCAAAACAAACAAAAATTTTGCGAAATTCAAAAACATTTTCAATTGTTTTGCTTTCGCTTTAATTGAGTTTAAAAATTGAATAATTATTTATGTTTTTTGTTGTCAATTCATTTTATTTTAATATTAAACACATTTTATGTTAAATAATATATCACTTTAACAAACAGTTCAATAAAAGCCCAAAACTTCTGCCAATAAGATGTGCGACGACATGGACTTCACGGGTAAAGTAGTGATAATCACTGGTTCGAGCGGTGGTTTAGGCGCACAAATGGCTAAAGAGTTCGCCAAAAGGGGCGCACAAGTGGTCATCAATGGCAGAAACGGTGATAACGTGTCGAAAGTGGCCGACGAGTGCACCGGTTTGTCACCCAATGGCAGGACTGCTCTTCAAGTGATCGCTGACATGACCGTTGATGAAGATCTCAAGCGATTGGTTGAGACCACTGTCCAACAGTTCGGCCAAATCGATGTTCTGGTCAATAACGCCGGCGGCGGAGCCTTAAGTAGTATTTTTGACCCCAAACTGTTGGACACTTTTGACGATATGATGAAACTGGACGTGAGATCTGTTGTACTGCTCACACAATTAGCTGTTCCTCATCTCCAAAAGACTAAAGGAGTTATCGTTAATATATCTTCTATTCTGTCGCAGAAACCGGTAATTCATTTGATATTTAATTTGTATTTCTCTTAAATTCAGTAAAAAGCAAATCACCACTGGTTTGACTGTCAGCTCAATTCAAAAAATTAAAAATTAAATTTATTTCTGAACTTTATTTTAAAATTAATTTCTAAATAAGTTTTTTCTTCTCTCATTTCAATGCTATAGTAATTTATTAACAGTTAACAAGTTTTTAATTTTTTAGTTAGTTTTAGAAATGATTAAATTATTTGTAAGCATTATTAGTTAATGATTTAAATAAATAATTATTTGATAGAGTGTTGCTTTCATGCCGTACTGTTTGGCCAAATCTGCAATCGATATGTTCACTAAATGTGTTGCATTAGAATTGGGCCCAAAATACGGAATTCGTGTTAATTCTGTTAAGTATGTGTCAAATATCTCTATACTTTTTCTTAATATATCAAAAATAAAATATATAATGCATTTAATGTCTCACTGAATATCTTTTATTTTAATGAACGAACAAAACAATTCCTTAAACTATTAATAAAACTTTAATTTAAATAATTGATGAAATTTTTAATTAATTGTTTGTTTATTATTTAAGCCCAACTGCAGTTCGGACTAACTTTCAATCTTCGGCCGCAGTTGGAAGAGAAGCTCAATTAGAAGCACATCTTAAACATTTAGAAGAAACCATACCATTAAGACGTATCGGACAACCCGAGGATGTGGCCAATAGCGTCTTATTTCTGGCCTCAGATAAGAGCTCATTTATGACCGGAACCTCTCTTATTGTCGACGGCGGAAGTATTTATGTCTGAAGACAATCAAGTATTAAATAGTATTACAAATTATGATTTGAATTCAGGGTTAAGTATTTTAAAGAAATAATTTTTAAATATTGTTTTTTTTGTTGTGACTTTTTTTAAAATGATACTCAAGTTCTGTTACAGAAATTTTTATGAGAATTATTTTTACTGTTATATAAAATTTTAAAACTTTTACATTTTGTTAGAAATGTTTGAAATCAAGAGTTTTTTTTGTTAAATAATTCAAGTTTTGATTATTTATAAGCATTGTATACAAGAATATGATAGAAACTCAAAGATAATAATTAATTATGAACTTTATTTGGATTCTGTTTTCTCATAAGTCATAATAATTATTACTTATGAGAAAACAGAAGCCAAATAAAGTTCACAATTAATTATTATATAAGTTTTAATATGTTATAAACTTTATAACAGATTGTGTTACTTTGTGTTTACCTTAATGTCAATATCCATAGAGATATAACTCTTTTATACAACTATTTACATGAATCTCAATTAAGCTTTATGTAAAACACTATTTTATAGCTAATATGCAATAATAGGAGTCAAACTGCAATCACTTATAACTAGAGTGACGTGATTTCGGGTTTACTTTGAAGGTTAACTCTCATGAAAACAATTTTGATGAAACCATTTGATTAAACTGATTGAATATATAACTGTTACATAAACTTGAAATGAGAGTTTGCATTTTAGTAATAAATGAGTCAATTTTAATTGAAATAATTGAATAATATTTTGATTTAAACTAATTACAAATACAAATATTTAACTAATAACTGTTTCCACGAAACAAATTGACGCCTAAAACACGCTTTTCTAATCATTTATTATTCTATACATGCCTGTCGAGTCAAATGACTAGACTTTATCGACTTTATATCAGAGTAGAGTTTGTTATAAACTTTTATACTTATAAGAGAAATGTTTTCTAAATAATAGTTCTGTTGCTTAATAAATATGTAATAATTTATAATGAAAACTGCATCAAAACTAAAACAATGAATTTTTTAAATGACTTTAATTTAGATGTTATTAATAATACATATAATGAATCCGACGTAAATGCTATTTATTACGAGAATTTATTCAGTGATATATTATTATTAACTCTGTATTTAATAACAGGTATTATTGGCTTATTTGGAAACTTAATTGTCTGCAAAGTTATCTTTAATAAGAAACAGTTTAAGACTAATACAACTTATTTATTAATCAGTAATTTAGCCATTAGTGATATTATTGGCTGTTTAATGATTTTATTTAAGCTATTATTTTGTTCCTATTATTTATTACAAACTCTGGGTTATCGTGTCTGCAGTTTTATGCTCTGGACTCAAATGCTCTCTTATTATGCGACAACTTTTACGTTAACCACAATTGCTTTCGACAGGTTTAAGATTGTTTACTATCCATTAAGTGAGAGATTAAAGCCTAAAAAATTGATTGCATTTATTTGGATCATATCTGGTAAGAATGCTTTTCATGCAAATTAATTTTATTTTCTCTACGATGTAGTGATTCAAAAGTTGACAAAAAATATTTTCACTTTCATTTAACTTTCGGGACACTTATTTTCACTTTCGTTAGTACTGGTATTTGTTTATGTATTGTATTGTATCAATAATTTTTAGTTCAATAGTTTTTCAAAGCGTTTACTATTCGTTTATTTTAATTCAACACTAAATTGAATTGAATATAAACTTAATATAAACCAAGATATATGTAAATTAAATAAAAAAATTAAAAATTATTTTGTGTGAACTTCTCACTTTGACTTTCGTTTCACTTTCACTTTCGACTTACTTTCACTTTCTTTGATTTTCGGTAACTTTTTTGATTTTGACTTTCATTTTGGCGAAAGTGAAAGTCAATTTTGAATCACTACTACGAAGCCATCAATTTAAAAAAAGGAGAGAAAATATATAAATCTATACACAGTATAAGTTTTATGTAGAAATTATTGAATAAAAAATAATTCCAGTGGCAGGTCTGCTAATTATTTAATTGACTAATAATAGGCTTATTTAGTATGCATATGATTGTCAACTCGAGAATAGCTGAGTATTTCAGACCTCCGCGTATTATTGGCTGCAAAATGGTTTTCACTGATAAGGAACAGTTACCCGAAATCTTTTCGAGTCATTATTTCCGAAAGTTTCGCATAATTTTTTTATCAGTCACTCAGTTTTTGATTCCATCGATCATTTCCGCGATACTCTACGTTCTGGTCATTAGAAAACTGTCGTCTAATGAAAGAATAGGTAATGAATAATAGTTTTAATTAATTGATTATTGTTATAAACAAACCGATCATTTATTTGAGTTGTTTATAACCATAATATAAATCATTTGTATACTAAACATTTGAGTTGTTATGAGACAGGAGTTAACAAACTCGATAAACATATTACTATCGATTTCTATATTCTATTTTTTGATAAATTGTGAGCATTGGTCTTAAACTAATCAAATGTTCTAAAAAAAGTAAGAGAGAATTGTAACAGATACACAACAATCAGTGCTCTGCATTAACTTTTTCATAGAAATTAAAATTCAATAAAGATAATGAAAATGAGGAATAATCATTATTTGCTGATTTTGTTGCTTATTGAAGATATGCAGTCAAAAGTTATGTAATATTGATGTATATTTATCTTTTAGTAACTAAAATAAAACTGTAGTCCAATTTATTAATTTTTATTATATTATGGCTCCAATTATAAATTTAATTAATCATTTAATTGCCATTATATTGAGTATATATTGGATAATAACTTATTATTAATAAGGCTTATGTTAGAACTTAATAAAAATTTGGATATTTTTATTTAACCAAAATATAAACAGAAATAGATTTTAATTGAGTAGAAAAATCGTTCTTAATTAAAGATTTAATTAAAATTACGATTAACAGACGTTTAACGTTTTCTTCAGCCAACTCCCTAATGAGAGGAGATCTCACCGACGCTCATGTTAAACCAGTGAGATTTTTACAGGTGGAACCTGTGTCGGCGTGGGCAAATGCGTCGGACCATAGGGATGTTTAAAAAACACTGAATATGTGGCCAACATATAGCAGAAGAAATGGCACCCGCCTGAGGTTCGAACTCGCACCCTTCGATCCGAGAACGAAGCCATAGCGAGTCGCGCCACTCTCACCAAGGGAAGGAGTCGCGCAACACTCTATGGCTTCGACTCCGGATCGAAGGGTCTGAGTTCGAACCCCAGGAGTGACTATTTTCCCTGCTATATGTTGGCCACATATTCAGTGTTTTTTTAACATCCCTACGGCCCGATACGTTTGCCCACGCCCACACACTGTAAAAATCTCACTGGTTAACAGGGTTTTGGTGAGATCTCCTCTCATTAGGGAGTTGGCTGATGAAACAAACAAACGATTAACAGAACATTAAGCATATTATCAAATGATTGATAAGTTCTTATTTTGATAAGAACTCCTTTCTTTTCAATATTATTAGTAATAGTCTATTAAAGCTTTGTTTGAAAATCCAGAACCACTTTAATTTATAAACAATTTATCAGTAATTTGATATAACATTAGGCTTAAAATAGAATCAATTGTTTGTAATTATTTGTTTCAATTATTACAAAATGATGTTTGAATAAAAAAATGAAAGTAATGTTTTTAACTGATTGACAGGTTCGTCAACTGAAAACCAGAGAACTCGATATCAGACTTCAAAAAAGCGAATCATTCTTATGCTAATTATAACGTTAACTGCATTTATAATCTGTTGGTTTCCATTCAGATTAATTCAATTATTAGTATTTTTTACACCGCAACAACTAAAACCGGGAACTTGTGATTCATCAGTACTTTACATGTATTCCTATTGGTTGGCAATCAATTTCTGTTGTTTGAATCCATTCATAATCAATTGGTTCGATCGCGACTTTCGAGAGTCAGCTAAATCTTACCTCAATTGTAGTTTTATAAGTAATCGTAAATTAAGCCATAATAACAGTGATAACTCGTTATAAATGATCTTATTTTCTAAGTTTGTATCCCTTTATCTAATTTTACAGCAAATAATGTTTACTTTATTATAGTTTTTTGTTTTGTAGAGTTTTCTCACTTTTCGTAAGTTTATCTTAAGTTTTATGTCGAGAAAAAAGTTAGTATTTTGTAATAATTTTAAAAAATGGCATTTGTGTGAAATTAATATTTAAATTGTAGTTCATTTTAAAATTAAAATTCTTTTAGTTTACGCACAAAAACATGATAATAATCCTTGAATTTGTTGGTTAACTATATTAATCCGTACATTAATGGCAGAACAAATCTAACCTTCAAATTACGACACATTAAAAAATCCATAAAAAGTGTTTTCAAATACTAGTCTCAAAAGAAGACTACTTTTAAATACATATTTAATGAAATAAAACATAAAAAATAAGTACTTTTAAAGTATTTAAATTTTTATTGAACAAACTTTTGGAATCTATTTATTGCAATGTATTTATGACACTAAAAACATAATATCACTAAATATATAGTTAGTTATTATTACTGTATTAACAATGGTTTTTCAAATTATTAAACATATAATTTTTTTTTGATTATTCGATACATAATTTAAACTGAAAAATGCAAGAGAAATGACATATTATTGCGAACAATG
>JAUJYT010000876.1:0-14508 GCA_033996565.1 Nanhermannia nana
TTGACATAAACACAGTGATTGTCTGCGATTTGTTTATAATCACAATTTCGACACTAAATTATTGAATCAAAAAATAATGTTTATGTGTATTGTTATACATAAGCGTTGAATGACTCACAGCGTAGAGCAATACTCGGGTCTCTTTGTCTTCTCGCGGATATAACATGTTATTGCTGTCAAACATCAGTTCATTCATTAGTTCATTCATTAATTCATTCATTATTTACATTTTAATAACTATTTAATGATAACCAAAATCCAAATACAGACCATTCCTGACAGAACTTTATGCCCACAAACTTCGGTCCACCTCTTGGTCGCTGAACTTCTTGTACAGCTCTCGGCATCACTTCTTTTAATGTCTAATAATTTATTAAATACTTAATTGTCTTAAAATAATTTAATTTAATCTAAAAATAAGTAATATTTGAAAACGATTTGAAGTGAAATTCAAAGATTTGTTCAATATTTTGATGACATGTTCATAAAAATCGTCATAAAATACGTCAAATTATTTGATAATATAATTGAATTATTGTTTGTAAACAAGAGAAAAGTCGCAAAAATATGTGAACTTTAATAAACTCTGAATTAAACTCTAATTAATTAAATTAATGTTTTATTAATGAAATACAATTTAGTTTTAAGTTGTGATTCATTTTATGAGTTTATAAACCAATTATATTAAAGACATTAGAATTGATTTTTCACATAAAATACTGTTTTCTGTTCTGATGTCAATCAATATATCGTTAATTTCGATGAAAAATAATAACAAAATTAAAAGCAATTAAAATAATTGCAATGTTTTTAAACAAAATTTAAATCAATTGAAAACATTCCTAAAGTTGATTATTTGAAAATAGCTTACAATCAATGAATTGATGCCATTCTTATTGTAATTAAAAATTACCGCAAATTAAAAGACATTTCCATTACTTTTAAAACATTTTATAATTCAATAAAAGAGAGAAAACTATTAATTATTTAATTTTCAAAATTAATGTTAAGTCTAATTAATAATGATTTTGCTTAAAAAATGATTCAATTATTGCATTAATGCTAATTATAAGCGAAATGAACGGCAATTTAGTGAATGATTTGATATAATGTGATAATAATTGATACAAATTAAGTGTCATTTATGTGGTCAGTAATTATCTCAAAATAGTTATCATTAAAGAGACAGAAAGTATGGCTTAGCTCTCATTCAAGCGTTTCTTTGACATTACTTTTTGGCGCTTTTTGTTTGCATTAAACAATTTGTAAAACTTTTACATTAAATAAATAGTTTGTCATATCTTTAGAGTCAGTTTTAGGTAAGAATTGATACGATTTGAGCAAATCTTTGCTTCACATGAATAAGAGTTAGATTCACATCAAATGACGGCCCAAACAAATAAGTTATAAAAGTATTGTTTTGTTAGCATTGATAGCATTGACACAAATGTGAATCCTTTTCTGTTTTTAATTATTTTAAGCTTAGAATACTGTTTGAGTGATTGCTTTCTGTTTTTCTAATGACTTGTGTTGAATGATATGATAATGAAATAAAGTTTAATGTATTGTTACAAACAGGTGGTCACGAATAGTCGATAGACACCCGTTGGTTCTAATAGTAGTAGTGCTGATCATAAATTGGTCGCTTTTTCTGATCGCACTTTTGAGCCATTCTCTGCCCAAATTTGAAGACCCGTTGATTGGTTTCGAAGTGAGGGGCACTGAAATCGCTAAACGAATCAATACATGGAAACTACTATTAGAGAGCACTTCTTGGAATGGAATGCTTAGTATGAGTCCTAAAATTGATTACAGAAATGAGTCAAATGTGAGCTCAAATTCCACTCATTTTGATGATGAAGAAGAGATGAGACATATTGAAGACATTGAATCCAAATCGTTTCGCTCCAGAAATCATGATTTGGGAGCAAATAAGGCTTTTTGTGGGAAACTATTCGGAGATTACGCGCAATTCATTCTCGAATCTACTGATGGAAGCGATTTATTTTCAGTCAATTCTCTGAAAACTTTATGCAAAATCGATAAGCAGTTGCTTCGTATGGAAAACAGTGTCGGTTCTCATTTATTTGATTCAAACTGCGAGCAAAAAAATTCTGAGAAATGTTGTCAGAGTTGGTCTCTCCCTAATTATGTGGCTCTGCTTTCCAACAAGTCTTCGTGCGATGATATCGATGAAAATGACGTGAATAGTGCGAAATCAGATTTGGAGTTATGTTCTCCTTATTATCATAATTTGCAATTGACTGAAGACTGTGAAAGCGAACCTCTAGTATGTAGAAAAGCGCCCAAAAGTTGCTTCAAGTCTGAGAACGCAGTTTTCAATGTAATGCATTATTTAGTTGACTATAACTTTCTAAACCCAAAAACACCAAATTTGTCAAAAGTCAAGTACACCAGTATTTTTCTGCCAATCGCTAAAAGCACTAAATTATTGAATTATTTCAATGAATTGTCAGCCAATGACTTACGAATAGATAATATTCGTGTGGTTGCAATCGATTTAGGACTAAAGCACACCCTTTTCGATAAATACCTTTTACGCGACACCATATACTTAATAATCGCTTTTATTATAATATTGTTATCTCTTTATGTCTACACGACTTCCATTATTATAACTCTTGTTACTGTTCTCACAATCGTTTCATCGCTCGGCACCGCCTATTTCTTTTATTTTTCTGTATTTCAAATGCCTTTCTTTCCGTTTATGAACTTATTAACAATTGTGATCGCAATCGGTATGACATCTCAATCACTGTATAAGTTATACATAAATAAACTCAAATTTAATCATTTTTTCAGGCATTGGTTCTGATAATACCTTAATTTACTGTAAAGTTTGGGAATGCGCTAAATCTGACAAAACAAGTGTAATATTCATAAAGTTAGTCAGAGATACTCTCAGTCACGCTTGGGTTTCAATATTCGCCGCCAGCACTACCACTTGCCTCGCCTTCTTTGCCGGATATTTCTCTGATATTACGTCTATCAAGTGTTTTAGGTTTATCTCAATTATAACTTATTCTTAATTTTAAATAATTTAATAATGATTTAAAACATTTCAATCATTTTAGTGTATTCGCCAGCACTTCAGTGGTCGCCAATTTTATTATCACAATGTTATCACTTCCGTCTGCGGTTATTCTTGCAGAGAAAATATCTATTAATTGTTTTGGATCATTGACTCCCTTTTGGAGACTCCATACGAATATAACTCGCATTTCGAAAGTATTTTTCGAAAAATTACTCTTCAATGTGATTGTAAAATGTCGTTATGTTTTCGTTTTGGTTTTCGCTGCCATTGGAGTCTATTCTATAATAATAGTAGTCTATAAACCTCAACTACAACTTCCAGATTCAGAAGAATTTCAAATATTCAGTGCCAACCATTATTTCGAAAGATATGATTTCGAATTCAAGAACCAGTTTTGGTTCAAACGCGCCAAAGATAAAAATGATTCCTATTTATATTTGATGCCAATTAGAATAGTTTTTGGAGTGAAGGCCTCTGATAACGGAGATCTCCTCAACCCATCGAGTCGTGGATCACTAGAATTTGTAGAAGATTTTGATATATCGACGCCAAGCGCCCAGTCATGGCTCATTCAGTTCTGCAAAGAGCTCAGAAATGAGAGTTTCTATAGGCCTACTATCGGACCTTTACTTTCCAATTGCTTTATTGAAACATTCAAGTCTTGGATCGATGACCGCCGATGTGTTGACGCTATCAATAATAGTATAAATCGTTGGCCGTGTTGTGAAACCTCTACTTTTCCATACAAACCAAATGTATTCAATTTGTGTTTACACGAAGTCATTGAGTTATTGCACAAAACTCCTAATTATTTCCTGAACATGGACTGGTCTGGGCCTCGATTTGACAAAAAGTCATTACAAATCGTGGCCGCAGTCATAGAATACGATTCTATTTATTCTTTTTCACATTCATTCGTTGAAATGAACAATTTTTGGAATACAGTTAATAAATGGGTATCTAATAAAATGAAAACCGCTCCCAAAGAGCTAAAGAGCGGATGGTTTATAAGCAGTAATTTGGATTTCTATGCTCTGCAGCTCTCACTATCTGAAGGAACTATTAAATCGATCATTTTTGCGGTCATTTTTTCATTTAGTTCTTTAGTACTGACGACTTGGAACATAAGACTCAGCGCTTTATCGACGATAACTATTTCGTGTATAATCTTTACGACAATCGCTTTATTAGTGCTGTTGAACTGGAAGCTCAACATTTTGGAAAGTATTAGTATCTCATTAGCTATTGGTCTGGCAATTGATCTCACTTTGCACTATACTATTGCTTATAAATTATCGACACGAGTAAGTCATAGCAATCACTGCTGGCAATGACTAACACTTTTTTTTGTTGATCAGGAAAACAGAATCGATGGCATTCAGTATGCTTTATGTCGAATCGCAAGTCCAGTAGCGATGGCAGCGATCACTACTTCATTGGCCGGAATCTTAATGTTATTTTCCTCAATATTAGCTTATGTACAAATCGGTACTTTTCTTATTATATTGTCTTTCATAAGTTGGATCTATTCTACTATTTTCCATTTGGTGAGTCTAAGCGTCTATTTATTTCAATTCTGTTATATTTATTATAATTTTTTTCAAATTAGAGTCTATTAAGTATTTTTGGGCCACAGAAACCAACCATAAGAACAGAGCCTTTGCTTTATTGCTGCTTAATATGCAACGACTCTAACAATGTTAGTTCGAATGTCAGGACTTCTACATTGGAGTCCATATCGAGTGATTTCGTTCCAAACAAGAGGAATAACGGCTCAATCTTACAAACCTTTTCGATCTCAACCATTTCATCTTCAAGTCCTACAAATAGCAGTGCATTTCATTTCCAAAATCATCCGGAATCGCATGAATTGGAGAAAATGATTAATAATTAGAATGAGAGCTATTTATTATTCTTTGATTTATTGAACGAAACTTAAAATAAAACTTTTATGTATTTGAAAATATTGGTGCTTTTGCCGAATTATTTGTCGAAATATAATAAAAGGTTAAATTTTAAGCGGTATTAGTCTTTATTGACGGCTGATTTAAATTTCTGTTTAGCTTTTCGTTCGTTATGCATATGAAATGCTTTTTCCAAAACATTTATTGTGAATTCAATGTCTGCCTCATTCACACACATCGGAGGCTTAATTCTAAAGACATTTCCGTTTGGACCTAAAAATATATAAATTGAAGAAATCATATACAATACAAATCAAATAATAATAAGAGACCTCCTCTGCCAATGAGTAAACCCATATCTTTAGAATCTTCTAGAATTGAATCGAACTCAAGCTTAGCCATAGGTTTGCGTTCAGTCTATAGAAAATTCGTGAAATTTAAAACAAATTTTGTTTAAATTAAATAATAATAAAACTTATTCTGACCGCACTATTAGTCAACTCCATGCCAACCATTAAACCTAATAAATAAAAACATACTATTAATTATGTTTTCATTTTATTAATAAATTTTAAAAACCTTTTCCCCGAACGTCTCCAACAATATCCGGAAATTTGATTCTAAGATTTTCCAAATCTTGTAATAGTTTAGAACCGACTTTATTCGAGTTATTTTGAAGATTATCTTCGTCTATAATACTGAGAACTTTTGACCCAATACTAGAAGCCAATGGGTTTCCTCCAAATGTATTGAAATAAGCGGATTCTGTTTAAGTTTCAAATGTATTATTAGTTCGGTTACGGTTCAAATCATAACAATAATGACAGCGATTATCATATAAATGAGAATAAATACAAACAAAGAAAGAGAATAAGAACCGACGGTTTGTCACAAAAGGAGATTTTGGGAAAACGAGAGAAAAGAAATTGTGACAGAAATTGATAAAAACAATGAATACATTAAAGGTTTAGAAAAAATAAAAATTTAGTCTTTTTTAATTAATTTTTAAATTTTGTTTTCTGTTAGTCTTTTGTCAAAAAGATGGCAAAAAAAACAATTAGTGGTTTTGGCTGTCATTATGTTGACTGCAACACAACTCTGGTTTCGAATCACATGAAAACACACTTTAGAAAAGCCTTTCAGTTGTGACGAATGCCATTTCAAGACTACTGCGAAAAGTTTATTAAGTCATAAAAAAAGTGCATCAGAAACGTCACAAGAGAGGGAAGATAAGTGGTTAAAAGGGGCCTTAGATGTGAAGAGATGGACGGAAGTGTTTGGACGGGAAGTGGAGGTGTGTTATACACGAGATGTAGCTTAAGGTTCATGTGGTTGTAGAGCTTATGATTAGGATACAGTTTAGGACTCACTTTATATATAACTTTAAATAATAAACACTTTTTATAAAAAAAGTTATATCCAAATGAGATAACACTGACCTGTTAGGGTTTTGGCAATATCTGAAGTAGTGATGACAGCGGCCAATGGAAAGCCATTTCCTATCCCTTTAGCCATTGTTACTGAAAGTATTTATTTCAATAGAATTAAATAGAAGTTCTTTAAAATTAATTTTTTTAAACAGACCGATATCAGGCATAACACCGTGTCCTTGAAATCCCCAATAATGTGTACCCGTTCTGCCGAATCCAGTTTGAACCTAACAAACGAACTTTTATTAACAAAAATTGAATGTAATGTCTATTACTATTACCTCATCTATAATGCAAACGCCTTTTCTTTGTCTGACTAAATGTTAAAGACATTTAAACTACAATATAATTATAATTTCTTTATACAAACCTAAATCAAAAGCTCTTTTCAAAAAGTTTTTAGGATATTGAACGACTCCACCGACACCTTGTATTGATTCAGCGAAAAATCCGGCAATTTTTTTGGGTAGTGTGGTATTGAAAAGGAGTTGCAAGTCTTCAATATAAGCGTCGCACGCATTGCATTGACCCGAATCGCAGTCACACTTTCTAGTGGTCTGAATGGGTGAATCTCTACAGAAAGATCCACCGAATCTACCGCTATAGACATCTGGATTTGTAGTGTGATGAATACCAAAAGAAGAGGGAAACCCGAACTTCCAACTGCCGACACCGCAGAGCGGCATTGTTGAGGTGGAACAGCCGTGATATGCATTACGTAATGCTATGATGTCGTAAGAACCGGTGTATAATCTAATGTTTTCATCATTAAATGGGAACAAAGTATTAAATAACTTATTGCTGCGCTCATTACAAACCTGGCCATCAATAATGCGATGTCATTGGCTTCAGATCCGGAATTACAGAAGAAAACATTGTTAAGCGGTTCGGGAAATCTGTTCACTAAGTTGACGGCGAACTCGTGAACTTCTTCGTTGAAATAAATGCTAGAGATATGCCATAACTTCTTCAGCTGTTGAGAGGCCGTCTCAACAAGTCTTGGATGGCAGTGTCCTACACTTGTGGTTACGATACCGCCGAACATATCTTACAAATAATGGATATAATCAGAAATGTTTGACATTGCAATCAAATCATTACCCAAATATCGCTTATCATTATTATCCCAAACATATTGCATATATCCCTGAGTTATTAGAACAGGATTTCGATACCAAGCGTTCAGACATGGATTCAAATTCAATTTATGAATCCTTTCGATTTCAAATCGTCCCAATTTTGACTGAAAGCCAACGCAGATATGAATTCATTTGTCGAATAAATCATGTTTTGGTTGGTCTCTAAACTCACCTTATTTTGAGTGGGGATGAAATCGCATTTTGGAAGCTCAGGACTTACTTTAGAAAATTGCCTCAAATTAATTAAATTTATTTTATTACTTAAATAACCATAAAATGGAAGAAATTGTGTTTTTATTCTCATGTTTATGAAAGAAATAGTTTATTTTCACATTTTTATGAAAGGAATACAAATATGAAACCTAAGGTCAGTGCCAAACAGTAATAAGTTTGTGCAGAGTTTGTGTGCTGTATAATACCTATAATGTGTTAAAGTGAGCTCAATTTGAGTATCTATTTATACGATTCATACGAATATTTGCGAGTCTTCTATTTGTTTGGGATGTGTATAAAAAACTTTAAACTTGAATTCATTTCTTGAAAAAGAGGGCAAATTCACGAGATTTACGTAATCGAAAGCATTACAGTCAATATCTTCATCAATATTATAGTCAGTTATCATCAATAGATCGGGCAAATGAAACAAAGACAGAGAACTCTTAAAGTTTTTACTCAAACCAGTTGTCAAATGTGCGCTACTGAGCATCACTTTCGCTATTGAAGTTCCGAATTCAGTGGAGTCATCGGTATTGTTGTGAACGATGTGTTTTTGAATCCTTGAAATGTGTGGAAAGGCTGATAAACATATGTGTCGGCCGTCTATGTAAATATTTACAGGATTTGTCGCCAAATAATAGTTACTTATCTTTGTTGTTGAAGTGGGAAACATATCAATAGAGAATTGAGACCTGTTTTTAAGTAAATTTAACGCAATATTAAAATTTGCAAAATTATAGTTTAATTGATGGCCTGTTTGCCAACCGATCAAAACAGAAAAGCATTAAAAGTTTTAATTTAAAACTCTTTAATCTATTATTTAAACAAATTTGTGTCTAATTTGTAAAAGAACTTAATTTTCTAACTTTTAATTGTATTGGACTTACGATTAAATAATAGACAAATAGAATGAATGCTTACTTCGGGAAATCATTAGCTGTAAAGTCGTTAAGTCCGGGAACAAAAATGATTTGTGAATGTCTCGCGATTTTGTCAAACGTCGAAATAATTTTAACCAAGTTTTTCATGTGTGCTGAAAAAGTTTATTATCAGTCATATGATATTTAGATAAAAAAGTTGCCATCATTTGATCGCAATTTAATAGAAATCAAATATCAATTATAAGTTAACACTACAGTTGGCTATAAGTTAAATAGTACTCAAAAATCAATTAAGGGGTCAAATGTATGTCTATGGGGTCAAAGGCCGCTATTATTTTACAAGAATAGGTAAAATTTGAGCCTAACATAGAAAAAGTTTTTATACAATCAAATACTTAAAGTTGAAAGCATTCCCACACACTTTTGTATCACTTAAATCAAGATAATTAAGATACAAAAGTTTAAAATTAATTCCATAATAAAAAAATCTAAACCTTTAAAATCCGAGACTTCAGTGCATTGTTTTGAAAGAAAATCTCCGATAAGTAGAAAACAATCGGGAATCGGAACCATTGAGTTATAACCAGTAAAAAGAACTTTCAATTTATCTAAAGTTTTGTTATCATCCAAATGGATGTCAGATATGATGACAATCATTCTCCCCATACGTGACATACTTTTGGATTCATTAATAACAGAGTCCTTATCTATCGGAGGCGTTAAACCGATTGCATTCACATAAAGGGAGTCTTTATTGCAATCATACGTGCCTTCAATCAAAACAAAACTGTTCTCTACAATAACCGAATCTCTCCATTGGGTCTCATCTGTGAACACCAGCGGAACTCTTCCCGAAGAGTCTTCGACCATATACTGAGATATTTTAGTCGAGTCTTTGAAGAGAAACCCAAACACAATGCAATCAATTGACTCTTTATTGGATGCGATGATGAGGTCATCGATTTGTGTCAAACGATATTTGCTTCCATTGAATAACTCGTGTCTTCGCAAATGTTTCAGCACTTGATTCAAATGATGTAAATACTGGTTATGACTGTTGTCAACACCTTTGCTATGACTGTCCGTCATCACATTCTTGACCACAAACTGGTCATCAATAGGTCTGCAAAGACGTGACTCTTTCAGAAAATCGATTGCCTGCTCAGCAACGGTCACATCGATTATAAAGTCATCGCTTTTACAATTCATTACTAATACTTCAGTCAATAGTGTAATGAACTCTTCGATGGACTGATAGGGAGGATAACCGTTCATGAGTTGGCTCTCAATCACAGAAATGGCTTCACTTAAGACATTCAATCCGTTTATTTGTAATCTTTTTAGTAATTCTTTTCGACTTATTTCCAAAACTTTCGCCATTTTTTGATTGTTTTAATTCAAAATATATTTTTATTGAATTTTAATTAATATCGTTTTGTTTAAGTGTTTGTAATAATAGTTATTAAACTTAAAAACACTTTCACTTAACTTTTGTATGAAATGATTTGCGCCAAAAGTCTAACCAAATAATAAACAAATGAATGAAATACAAGCGTTAGAAGTGTTCGCAGATATTCATTATATTTATTATTATACTTAAAACTTTCTTAAAGTTTTCTTTAATATTTTTCTTTTGTGTAATACTTATAAAAGTTTATATATTTTATTGAAAATTATATTTATTTAAACGAAAACGTTTTTATATTTATTTAATTCAAAAATTTGTGAAATTCTTTAAAAAAAGTTTTAGTAATGATCTGAAAATTACGTTCACTTCTATCTCATATGGATTTTAAACGAATACAAAAAGCGCTAAATTATTGGTATTTTTGGATTATTGACTCATATGTTGTACTCTTTAAAAAGCATTTATTAAGTCAACAAAAGCAACAAAAGATGAATTCAAATAATAATCATTTGAATCAA
This sequence comes from Nanhermannia nana, assembly GCA_033996565.1. Taxonomy (NCBI): domain Eukaryota; kingdom Metazoa; phylum Arthropoda; class Arachnida; order Sarcoptiformes; family Nanhermanniidae; genus Nanhermannia; species Nanhermannia nana. The sequence continues at coordinate 10,552 of JAUJYT010000876.1, forward strand.
TATTTGGACAATAGTTTGGGTTTATCTCCAGTTAAAAGACAGTTAATAACAGATAATAACATAACTTATGATACTTTCGATATTAATAAATGTCTATTAAGTCATGAAATGAGTAAAAGTGAGTCCAATTCTATACGAATATCATTTAAATATGATTTGAATTTTTGTTATTATAGAAAACAAATATCAAAGTAATGAACGAATGAGTCAAACGAGTGATGACTTGAATTGCATTCAAATGAATAGCTTTTCATTGAATGGCTTTCAATCACAATCAGGTCTTATGACAGACGAGAAGTTCAAGTCTTTCAGCGAATGTTCAGATCTTGAGCTCAGAGCCGATGAAAAGATTGGTTTAAATGAAACATATCGTTCGCCAAACACTCACTTCGAGAACAAATCAATTGATTCTTATTTTAAACAGAATTCAGAACCGATTAAAGGATTGGATTTGTTTGCAATTCAGGATCACATCAAAAGTGATTCAAAGAGTTGTATCGATAGTGAGAATGAGATCCCATTCTCTTTAATGAACGAATCGTTTCTTTCAGTCAACGATGAAATCAGTTCTTCGGACAGCACTTTACTCATTGCCCACAAAATAATTGATAAAAATAACAGAAAGAGAAAGGCTTTAAACCATTTTGAGAACAATCGTTCAGAACAGGCATTCGTTCCGAGCATTAACTCTACGCTTAATTCATGTGGTCTCACATCTGGTCTTACGTCTGGTCTCACGTCTGGTTTGGGAACTCTTTCCACTCATTCAACTCATTCACAGAGCTCTTCAATGGGATCATCGGTTGGAAAGACTCTCTCTTTGAGTCAATTGTTATCCATATCTCCGACTGAGTTATCGCTAACTATTGGATGTTTTGTTTCATTCAAATTAAATTATCTCAAAGTCAAAAATCATTCGATCACTTCATTTAAGGCCAGTTTTAAACTTTCGGCAAATGTCGACATTTTGAACGACTTTCATATAACTCTTCCATTGGATGCCATTTCTATTCCAGCATTTTTTGACGGACTCTTAACTAATGAAATAGTAATAACGCCATTAAAGTGCGGGCACTTTTCGTTTGTTTTACAAATATATCCCACTATAGAAAACGTAAATTTGCCGATAAGTCCACTTTCAGTGGTCTGTCAAATAAAGTCAGAGCCAATACTTATTAAACGTTTGCTGTCTTTGACAAACTCTTCGCTAATTAACTATAATTTGTTCAAAGATTGTGATAATTACCAAACTATTGATTTAATCATTTCTAATAAGTATTTCTCGAATGAAATTCCAATAAAGTTTTCTTTAGAGCCTTCAAAATGTATAATGTTTGAGCCTTTATATAAACATCCGAACAGTGCTATTCATTCCTATCGCTGTCCCGACGCATACACATTGTTCTTATTGACAAAAACTGAATACCAGATGAAAATACCATTAAAAATACAATCGTTTGGTCAACAAAAGGCTGTCTCAAGTCTAACCGTTTCGATCGATTCGGTCTCAAGCAGTCACGCGCTCGCTATCTATCAATTGTCGGCAACATTTTGGCCAAAAGTATGCAATAAAGCTATAATTTATTTTCACATTTATTTAATTTTATATTTATTTGACTGATTAGAAAGAATTGACTGAACCTTCACTTCAGTTCTCAGAGTCTTCGATAGTGTTGAGAACAGACAATTGGAAACGAATTAATTTTAGGAATAAATCAATGAATTGTGCGATTCATGTGAGACTTGAGTGCACTCGCGATAAGAGTTTGATTCAAGACTTTATCAGATTTTCTTCATCTGATTTCATAATTCCTCCGTTAGAGAAGATCTCAATCGGTTTAATCATTAATAACAAAACAGCTCTGAATAAGAATAGCGAATATCACGTATTGGCGAAACATTACTCAGGATTAGGCAAATGGTGGTCTGTTCTCATTCCTGTTCATGTTGACTGAGACTCAGATTTTTAAGACTTCTAAATATAATATTAATCAAATTCTGTTTTTATTATTATATTTAAATATCTTATTTACAGTGATATTAAATTTTATGGTATTTATGGCTCAATTTTACAAACAAAGAATATTTATTTTGACATTTATTGTATATCTTCATCAATGGGATTATCATTCTTTATAAGTTTAAAATTGAATTTATTATTTGTTAAATCATTTAATAAAAAATTCAATTAAAAAACTGATTAAATTAATTTTAATTATGAAAACTATTTTAGTTAAAAATTAATTGAATAAATGGAAAGTTTCCACAATTATTTATGGTATATTAGCATAAGTTTATATTAAAATTTGTTCTATAAGTGCAGAGAAATTCTGAAAATTTTTATATTTATATAAAGTAAGATTATTTGCTGATAAAATTCATGTCACAGCACAAGTATTTGAAAAAAGTGTAAGTTTGTTAAAATTTTAGAATAAAGTGTTTGCCAAACATTAGTAAAATAGAGACAAAACTTATTTAAATATTTCATTTATTTATTAATATTCTAAACGAAATCTTATTTATAACATAAGTTGTATTGAGTTTTGAGTATTGCAAAAAAAGAAAGTTATAATTTTCATGTCTTTGCTTAAAATAAAATTTAAAAATTAAGCAAAAAACATAAGAGTTATGGAAATACTTTTCTTTCTTTTATAAATTAAATAAAATGCTTTCCTTCCTATTGTTTATAATTATTATATTAAATACCAATTAATTCATGTGTTGATCAAATATATAAATATAAATATACGGTTTAAACCCCTTATACCAGCGGTTCCCATATATCACAACTTTAATAACCACTGCTTAAGCTTTATAATTATTATTATAAATGAACAATTGTTTCGGCAGCTCATTTGCATGCCTTCATCAGCACTTATGAATCAGATTTGAATGAGTTTAACATTCAAACTGATCTTTTTCAACATTTGCTTCACAGGAGGATATCTAGAGAGAAACTCGGGATCTAGAGTTTTGTTGTCCTTTCTGTTGTTATAATACCCTAATTTGGTGTAGATAAACCGCACCCACGTATAGACCGCACCACTAAAAATAACCCCAATTTGATTAAAAGTGGGATAATACCAGTGACAATAACCCCATCCTATAAACCGCGGTTTATCTACACCAAATTAGGGTATAAACACAGAGTCGTATATTTTTTTAAACCTAATCATTAATTAAGAATTCATAATATTTCTGTATTTTGATACGGCTCAGCCACAGAAATATTATGAATTCTTAATTAATAATAGCCGTGGGATGGAAGAGAAATCTGAAAATTGAGTGAAAGTGAAGTCATGTACAAAAATGGAATAGAAGTGGAAATGAGAAAAAATATAGAAATTCTATTTAAAAACTTTCATTCGTTTAAAAAATAATCACAAGTTAGGTCATACACTGTTGGGTTTTTTGTTTTTTAATTTTGGATTTTTCTCTTACTATTGTATGATAACTGCAAATAAAAAGATATGTTATGAGAACATTGAGTATTAGTTCGAGAATTCAGGTTTAGATCAATAGTTCGACTTCGCTTTTATACATTTTTAGATATTTTTAGATATTTTTACTTATTTAGAAAGGCTTACACTTTTTAGGTAACCTTTAGGCATCTTTGTTGTTTTGATATTTTGATTTATATTTAATTTGATACTTTTACTCAAATTATGCTTAAATTAAATGAAAATATTTAAAAATACTTTTACTTTAATTCAAAATAAAATACATGATATGAAAATACTTATATTCATACTCTTAATCAAAAAATACTCAATCAATTTATTTATAAATTGCGGTCAAACGAGAATTTAACGCATCATTTTCTGATAAAAACATTTGTTTATTTACTTTATAGGTAAGCATTGCTTTTATATTTACTTACATTAGCTCTGTTTTGTAGTAATCATTTAATTACTAAGCATGCAAAGTAAAAATTTAATTAAAATGGCCATAAAATGA
>JAUJYT010000877.1:0-14505 GCA_033996565.1 Nanhermannia nana
TAATTGACTGTTGAATACCTCTCCTAACACTTGCAAAGGTGTCTTTCCTGTTGCTTTGGCGACTCTGTGCTCAATCAAATAGAAAATATATTCGTCATATAATAGTCGAATCAAATGAAATGATCCAAAAGAAGACGCAGAACGTAGTGTTAAATCTCTCATTACTAGAGAACTAAATCAATAAAAAACACAAATTTATTTAATAAAGAATAATATGGAAACAGAAACAACGCCTACCTATAGAAACCCCATTTGAAAAAGAATTGTGTGGCAGACCTCACGTCATCATCGTTTAGACACAATTCCAGAATCTGTTCGCACCAAACGCCCCATTTATCAAAAGGATTGCTTTCTTGCAATAATAACTAACAAATCAGATTCAAATCAAATTTTAATTATAATAGAAATTAGAAATAAAACTGATTATAATTTACTTTAAAGCTTTGCTCAATCTGTTCGACAATTTCGTCGTCACACTGACAAACCCAAGACGCCTGTTCCTAAACATTCAAACATTGAGAACATTAAACAAATGTTAACAATAACCAAAAGCTGATCTCTTACCTGAACATTCTTGAAATCGACTCGATTTAAATCATTTATCATTTGGTGAATTTGTTGTTGATTTTGTAAGACAGCTCTGGCAGCAGATGACAAATGGTTTAGTGATGTATATCTGCGTAAAGTATGACTGAAAGCTCCGACAGCAGCCACTTTTAGTAAAACAAATTCATCTGAAACATTTAATTAACAAATTAGTAGTTTTATATTAAACTTTAAGCTGTTATAACTGACCGTCATATCCAACCAATGCATTAGTCATCCATTGATTTATATTTTTAGCGAAGTTTCTTATTTGTTGTGTAAGGTTTTGGGGAATAGGCCTCAAAAGATTTGGAAGTAAAAGAGATGAAATGATCGCGTTATACATCGTGTAATCAGTTTGTATTATCCAATCAGCGATCGCAGGAATTGTATTTTCATTGGAATCGTCTGCTGAAGAGGTTAAGTGTTGCAGTTGTGTCATTGTCATCAACTCTATTAATTTTACAATCAATTATAATACAATCTTTACAGAAAAAATAGATTATATTTTGAACCTTCATTGTCAGTATTGTCCGGTCTCTGCCAGAACTGTTGCCAAATAAGTTCCACTGAACTAAACTGCAAACTTCCCAAAGCATTAACTATTTCGTCGTAATGCAGTCGATATAATGAAGTAAACTTTGAAAATAATTTTTGTGTCTCATTTGCATTTATAGAATCAGGTAATTCAGGCCAAACAGTGGGCAAAATTAAAGTGGAATCACCTGTTATTTTGATTAACAAAACTTTTATTAGAAAAACAATTTAAATACGAACAAAGCGAATACCAAGATATGAAAGTAGAACTTCTGGATTGGCAGAAGTGACGCCCGTCTGGTGGTTCTCTGTTGTGGTCGCCACTGGTTTAGAGGCTTTATAATTATATTTAATTCAATTAAAATATTGTTTGACTATTGTTTTCAATGACTCACTCGAGGCAATGGTATTACTAGTCTTTGCGCGTTTGGCCGGAGGTGTAGAAGAAGAATCGGATCCACTAAGAATTCCTGAAGTATTCCCCAAATCGTTGATTCGAGCGAGTGGTGAACCGGGTTTTACGCGTATACCATAATAATGGTATTTAGAATTTCCTATAAATAGATTTAAATTCAATGATTTCAACTTTCGCTCAATCGTTATAAAAATAATTCACCTCTTGTTCCAAGTCTTCGTGTCCGTAGTCCTATAAACACAGATCTTATCAATTTTCCAAACGAAGCAGCGTTGACGGGCTCTATGCTGTGCTGCTGACAATGCTGTTGATAATGTGAATATAATGTAGAGCGCGGTAATGAAACTCCTTAAATATGTAAAATATATGATTAATCTTTCAATTTAATGCTAATGTATATAAATACCTTCAGCTGTTTCATAGTTTTCAATAAGCCATTGAACCTAAAGTGAATCAACAATTAAATAAATTATTGACAGTTAGTTTTGAACACAAAACCAAAATTAATCTTATAATCGATTGAATCATTAAAGCTTAGAAATGTGAAAAAATAGTTAGAGTTAAGAGGAATTAAGAGGAAAAAGGAGAAAATTAAGCATTACATGAACGATATCCATATCGCGAACATTTTGGTGTTGCTGTTGAAGAGAAGAAGCATTTATAGAAGCAGTTACAGAAGTTTGTGCACTCGATGTGTTATGATCAGTATGAAGAGCAAAAGGGTTTATTAGCAAAGCAGCCGCAGAGTTAGAACTCGATGTTATACTTTCATGTTGTTGTTGTTGTAGTTGTTTATCCTTTTTTCGCAGCGTTAAGAAAATTTGCAAATTTTATTAGTTCTCTATTAGCTATAAATACATCTTAAGGGTAATCCTTATTAGAAAGCTTTTAGTAGAACTCAACAAATAATGATTTTCAATAAATTTTATTTTGAACTTAAATTATAACTTATTAATAAATTAAAATAAAAAAATTGATTTTTCAATTAAATCTATATTTTTGTGATTTTTTCGGAAGTTTTAAGTGAATTAATCATTGATTATATCGCAAAACAAAAACTTAATTTAAATAAAATATAAAAGTTTCCCAAATATTGTAAATTATTTTAAAAACAGCTTTCAATAGAACTTATCATCAAAAGTGCTCAAAAGCATTAAAAGCAAAAATAATAGAAAATTTTGATTAATTATAAAATGAGAAATGCCTTCAATTTTTAAAATTGAAAATACAGCGCACTTACAGTCTGCGGTTGGACTGAAATTCTTTGCTGTTGTTGAGTTAGTAATTGTTTATATTCCTCATCCAAGACATGGACCAATAGATATTAATAGAAAATTAGATGTTAGTCAAGAGGTTTGTTATGAGAAAATAAGTTCCGATAATTAGAGACATTTTGTATTAAAACCTTTTTAACGATTAATTTGCTCAACAGTAGCACTATTTGTCACGACTTACTGTTTGTGGTGAAGTTCGTTGTGCTCCAGAAGCACCGGTCAGTGTAGGGTCTGTTTGTTCCATCACTAAATAGGTTCCATCAGTTAGTATTTGATTGACTCCCTATGAAAGTATTCAAAAGTTGATCCTATTGTTAAAATCAATTCTCATTAAGCAATACTTGAGAATAAGTTACACTTGAATTGTAATAAGCAGTGGCCGTCGTATACGAGTCTGTAGTGTAATATGTCCTGAAAATAATTTTTTCAATTAATTTTAATCATAACCGAGAATAACAGAAACAGTGGACTCACATCGCAGAGGCATTGTTCGCCCCATTAGTATAAGCAGCGGTTGCAAAGTCTTCAAAACCTGATTGTCCGTCATCTTCATCGGTGGAAGCGGTGGCGGCAGCAGATGCTACAGTACCTGCATCTTAAACATTAGTTTTATTATTTAAAAAAAAGGTCAATTAATAAATGAATTGACAATTACCGGACTGAGCACTGGCCTGACCCGCACTTTCGGGAGAAACAGCGACTGCAATGAATTGTCCGCCACTCGAAACCTGTACGACAACGGGTTGGCCTGAAATTGATTTAAAATTAACAAAAATGACTAATAATTATTGTAAAGCATCGCAAAATGAAGAACCCCTACCATGTGCTTGAGTTGTATGAGTGGGTGCAACAACTGTTATCACCTGCGCTGCAGTCGAGGCAGGAGTTGTAGTGAACTGCTGTTCGCCCTTCACGTTAGCCGACAGTGAGTTGTTTGCTGTCGAGACAGAGACCGGAACCGCCACTGTATGCTCGGCTGCCACTGCTTTAGTACTGACAGAGCCTGTGCTCGACGTCTTGGAAGCGGTTTGTGATGCCGTTTGAGATGCCGTTTGTGATGACATTTGTTGCATCTGTACATCCAATTGCGCACACTTTCAGTCATTAAAAAGTATTTTAATAATTATTAAGCTTTTCGACAGTACTTATAAAACAGTTTAATTTATTTTTATAACAAAATACTTTACAGACAAACAGTTTTACATTACTTCTAAAGTTAAACTCAATTTGTATTAATTAATATGAAAAATAATTGAAAAATAAACTGATATTTGAATAATTAATTAAAATAAAATGTATTTTCTGAACAGTTTGTTAAAGTTTGATAAATATATAAAAAACGAAATAAAGTTTTTAAAAACTTAGATAATAGTTAGCAATGAGTTTGAATGCTATGACTCTATCTATTGGTTAAACTTAAGGCAAAATAAACAGACAAATAGTTTTAATAGTCGGTATATATTGTTATTGAACGAAATGTATAGCATAAGTACAGGTATTGATACATATAATATCACATATAATACTGTATATCACATAATAAATTAGAGGTTTGACTCCACCCAAGCGCCCAAACAATAAAAAAGTATTGAAACAGTTTTGCCATATTTTGAAAACACAGTCAATAAATAATTTACAGCTTTTATAAATTTGAAGACAAGTATAGTTCAAAATGTAGTTTAAAAGATCTTCAGAACAGTCTTACCTCAACTCTTCTCAAGTTGTTGTTGTGTGTAATCCAAGGAAACGAAGGAAACCAAAGAGATTCCAAGGAAACTGTTGTTGTTTAGGGTTGTGTAGGGTTGTTGTCTAGTTATGTGTGGCTCTAAGCGACAGAGTCTATAACAGAGCTATGGCTATGCTATGGCTATGCTATGGCTATGCTATGGCATAGTATGGCGAACGTATCGATTGTCTCCCTCTCTGGCATTTGCAGAACTGTGTCGCCCTCTATAACACTGTTCAGCACTCACTATATTGAGGATTGCACTCAAAGCTTGAAAGTGAGTCAGACTCTATATAAACCGATACTGTTATATGATAGCGGTCGGCAACTGGCGGCCCGTCCATACATTTTTGCGGCCCTTTCACACTTAGAGAAACTCATGTGATATTTACTTTACTTTAATATTGTATTTGATATGATTTTTGTAAAAAACAGTGCTTAACGTACCGTTGGATATGATTAACCAAATGTAAAACAATATCACATTTTGTAAGTTTACAAAAGAGTCCTTTTTCTCACAAAAATCATTTTACTGAAGTCACGATATTTGTGAGCGTATAAAGCGTGCGAATCTTTGAACAGTTAGTCTTTTTAGTCAATTTAAATAAATCAAAATTATGTAACAAAATCAGTGAACACCTCAGCGATCGTTTCAAAATAATAACCGCAAAGAAATTAAAACTAACATTTGAATCATAGCTAAATAGCGCTCTCAATCGTCTGGTTCTGTAAAACAAATCAATTTTGAAACTCAAAACTTTTAATGATATGTATTCATAGCTGAAAGAGGATCCCATCCATCGACACAATTATTAATTTTTGGTATTTTTTGCGGCCCGTCTCCTAAATTAGAGTTCATTATTATTGCCCTTAAAGCCAAATGAGTCGCATATCATACATATGACAGGTCTGGCTCTGAATATAAGCAAATGCTTTCAAATAATTGAAGTCAAAGATATCTTTGATTGAAGTCAGTTCATGACGAGTCGCTCTATATTGACCTTAACTCAGGTCAGGTCTGCAACTAAGTTAACACTTGACCACAATATTCCTGTAATTAACTCTTTAAACTATTTTCAAATACATTAAGTCTACGAATAATTATAAGAAGTTGTACTTTATTTTGAAGCCATAGACGTTTAAAGAGATTACAGTTTCTTTAAAATTCTTAAACAAAGTTTACAAACTATTCAAATAAATAGTCTATTGATAGCAAATTAGTTTACATAACATGTGTTTGTGTAACACTTTATGTGTTCATTCCCTCCACATATTACAGAAACTCTTGTCAACCTGGGGTCCAGTGGTCCCCATTTGGGCTGTAGAAGGGGGGCATCGATTCTCTGACCAATTTGGATAAAAAGGGGGCCAATAATAAAAACTATAATATTATAGAATATATTAAAGTATAGATAAGTTTACGCGCAAACGTCAATAATTGGTTGAGAGAGTGGCGCCATATCTCTGTCATTATATAACATTACACAGAAGGCATTGCACTCTATATGTGCAATGCATTTAAGAGTTTATACTTTCAATTCTTAACTTTAAATCAATTTATATCTAATCATCATTTCAATTAAAATCTATTAATTATTTTAATCACAAGTTTGTTTAAATTAAATGTTTTATTGAATTAAAGGCAATGTTTTAGTTAAACACCATTTAAGGTGTGGATCAAAAGTAATAATTATTACAAAACGTTGTTTGTGAATGGGTTTAGTAAAATGCGTGTTTGCATTGTCGGCATTGATATAATTTTTGTCTTCATATCGTATTAATAAAGAGCAAAACCTAAACCTAAAGGTGTTTCCATCGCTCGCATAGCGATTCACTTGTTGTAAAACTCAATTCATATATATTTTAATGTTTTAACAAAACTATTGATAATAACAATAATTTTTGTAACTTTTAAATAATAATACAATTAAATACAGTTTACGTTTATTTAAAATTTTAATTTTGTTTTTTGTAAACATTTATTAGTTTCGAAAAATAGTTATTTTAATTAAAACAATAATTTAGTTATTTTTAAAAATAATAAATTCGTAAAAAGCGAAACAAAACGCGACTTAAATGCAAAAACTGTTGAAAAGGTATGACTTTTAGTGATGTCTTTCACTCTTCACTCTCAATAATGTCTCTCTCGAGAGCACGTGATTGAGATTCTATTGTTTAGTATAGTTTGCAATGTTTAGTAAATTAATTGATTTTTAACATTTTGTTATTGAGTTAACTATTAATAGCTATAAAGTGTCGACTCTTTGTTGTACTTATGAGTCAGTGATGAAAGGATTGAATGCATTTCCTAATGAATCGGTAAATGACGCGAACACTTGCCCTCTCTGACATACATGTTAGGCATGTTATGATTGATATCTTACTTCTGATACCAAACAAACCATTAGTAATGCATTCAATTTCTATGCAACGAATTGAGTATAATATATGTTAAAACGTATGTAAAAGTCATTCTCAATTCAATGTTATAATAGGTGTTAAACATTTGAAACCAACAAAGTATTGGACTCTTTAACATCATTGGATCGAAAGGATGGTCAGCGGAATGGACACAATGGAGACCTCAAACAATAGCTCTAACACTAATGCTAATAGTGTTCCATCGCCTCAATCGGTTGGTCGAGAGTTTGTGCGTCAGTATTACACTATTCTTAATAAAGGGCCACAACTTCTGCACAGGTATTCATTTGATTTGATTTAACTGTTTATGTTTACCACTAAAGAGTCATTCATATGATGACGTAATTTGCGTCTTATGTCGACTGTTTTGCCAACAGTTATAACATATTTTGCTGAAAACACACCTCTGATAACAATTACTCCAAACTCTTGTCTTTGATTAGCATTGACTGAAACGAACAATTAATAGACTTTAATTGAAATAATGAACAGGTTTTATAGCGAGGACTCGTCTTACGTTCACGGAGGGGTTGACCGGCCGGGAGAGGTCTCTAATCCTGTGTACGGTCAGGACAACATCAACAAAAAGATAATGGCTCTCAATTTCAAGGACTGTCACGCGAAGATCAGACAAGTGGACAGTATGGAGACCATCGATAAGGGCGTCGTTATTCAGGTATTTAACTCTTAATTACTCTTCAATTGAAAGTTTTCAGTCAATTAAGTCATTATTCGTAACATTAGGTGACGGGCGAGCTCTCAAACAATGGCGAACCGATGCGCAGATTTCTGCAAACGTTTGTGTTGGCGCCGCAGTCGGCGGTCAAGTATTACGTCCGAAATGATATATTTCGATATCAGGACGAAATCTTCTTGGATGACGAGGATTACAGTGAGGTCGACAAGTCTGACGTCTCTCTTGAGAAGAATGATGTGCCGGCTCTCAAGTCAGTCGACGAGAAGGAAGACCCTATCAGTGCAGTGGCCACTGATTTCTATGAGAACACCAACGGAACCATTCACGAGAGCATTATTTCTGGAACTGATAAGTTGTCGCTCAATAACGAAGTGACAGAAGAGAAAACCCCTGAATTGGATACGACTGATGTTTTCGAAGAGGAGGCCTTTGCTAAGAATGAAGAGTTTGCAGAAAGAGGTTCGACATCACCTCAGCCGCAAACCAATGAGCTCAAGACATACGCAAATATGGTGAGCAAGAATCCGAACGCAAACTTTCCTCCTTTTGCGGCGATGTCTTCGTACACGTCAACAGTTAAGGCCACCGAAAACACCGGTTCTTTGACCGCTCCTTTTGCTCGACCAGTGGAGATGTCACCGATTCCTCCGATGTCATCAAACAGCGGCACTGCATATATACAGCAGCCGTCAGTGTCTTCAGTGGCGGGAAAGCCTCCGTCGAACACCACTAATGCTGGGCAACAAAGAGAGAACAGAACCGGAAGACGTAATCAGCAGTACAGCAGACGTAATGAGTCCCGAGAAATGACGCCCGGAAGGGGTCCACTCAATGATAGCGATTCTGCTGATGGAGACTATCAAAGCAAACGTCAATATCCGGATGAAAACCAGGTATTTGTTGGGAATTTGCCGCAAAATATTATTGAAGACGACCTCAGAAATCTGTTCGCGAGATACGGACGTATTCTTGACGTTCGCATTAATAGACAAAACCAGAAGTTGGGCTCAAACGTGAAAACACCAAACTATGGATTTGTCACTTTCGAGAGTTCAGAAATAGTGCAGCAAATCCTCAAACAGAAGGTAATAACTGATGACTCGCTTTACAAACTTAATTACTCATAATTGAAATTATTATTTAAAGCCTATCTATTTTGATAACCATCGCTTCAATGTCGAGGAAAAAAGATCTCAACAGGGAAGGGGTTCTCAGAACTTCGATAGGAATTTGAATAGAGGCGGATCCGGTGGAGGAATGGGTGGAAGACTTAACAACAGTATGGGAAACATTAGTGGAAATCGTTCCCAATCTGGCGGATCGTCTGGTAATCCAAGAAATCGTGGTAATCAACAATTCTCGTCAGGCGGTGGCTCTCGAGGAGCGGGCGGTGGCTCAGGTTCGGGGGGCGGAGGATTTGGCCCCAATCGTAATTCATCATTCAGTAATAGACAAAACCGTTAACATTAATAAATATAATAATCGTTCGATTCTTCTATGAAATAAACATCTCTTACAGACACTAAAATGTATTAAACTTTTTAAACAATAACAGTAACAGTAACTTGTGTTACGTTTAATTTGCTAAAAACGTGCCCTTTTATGAAAATTATATAAATAAATATATATAAGTATATATACAGTACATATATATATAAATATTGAAAGCAATGGTGTGCCTCCACATGAGAGCCTATCACTTCTTGTAAAGGGAGTGAATGTGCTTTTGCTAAATAAGCGTAACCACAGGTGCATCAAATGTCATGTTCTTAATCAATACTTTGCTTATCAATAATTTCTTTTTTGGTATATTAGATGTAATTCTTGTTATATTTATTTTGATTTCTTTTATGATTTGCTATTCTTAATTGAATATCTGCTGTAAATATTAGATTTGAAACAAATTCAAAAACTGGTCTTTTAGGTAATTGAACTCCAATTGATAGTTAGTTAGTTTAGGATAATCTAAATTCAATCTAATGGGGGATTCGTATCAATTTTTAAGGGGACTGTTATCATGAATATTGTGATAGTAGTCATATTTAAACCCTTGCATTCAAATTACTATTAATGAAAAGTGATGACTACCTCTAAGGTAACTTATCTAATATCTTATTTATTTATCTATTAATATTAGCAAATAGTTAGTTAACTCTTTTTAAGTCAGCTTAAATTATATTTTTGATGTGCCATTCGATCGATTGATTTTTACACAGACTAACCATTTAAATGAACCGATACTTTCCTTATTTTTATTCTCTTTCTTTTAATCAATATGTTATTCTTTTTTCAATAGATTAAATCATTTAATTATAGTGTATATAAAACTGTATGTAATGATGAACGTATCACAACCTTTTTTTAAAGTTATAAAAAAACAATCTGAAAATAAAAAAATACGATCTGTACTATTGTTTCTATTTATTGTTTCTGTCATTATATAAATTCATCATTTGTTTGAAGTGAAGTTTAAACTTCAACTTACATTACATGACATAAAGTAATCTTTTCTTAATGAACAGCAAAAGTATTGCTGTCGAGAGAACTCAAACAATTACCGGTTGTTTTTTAAACCTAATTTGGTATTATTTTAGTGTTATATCAAGTATTTTCTGAAAGTAATAACCATTAGAGCAATCAGAGTGTCAGTACATCCACTCGTATACAATGCTCTTTAATACTAAGTCTTGTACTTTTAGAAAAATCAACTTTAGGTTCAAATATAAGTTATTAATAATAATAATATACGTAGAGTTCACTCTTTGACGTATTTCTAAAATCCGAACTTACTGTAAGATTTATAGAGTATATAAGACCGGACAAATATGCACAAAATTTACCTGAAATATGCGCATATATGCATGTGAAATATGGGCAAAATATGCACGAATACGCATTTGTAAAAAATATTTTATTAGCAAATAAAGTAAAAATACAAGCAAATATTTTTAATAATTATCTAATTTTAAGCAAATTATTAAAGTTACTCATTAAATTCATCTTAAAATTATCTAATTTAAAAGCTTCTTGTTGAGCTGATAGATTTATAACGGCAAAACCAATTAGTATCACACAATCATTGGTATCACATGAGCTGAGTGGGACATATTTAAACAAAAAATATCTAGAAATCCCAAATTGCCAACTTTGTCAATCTATAACAGGTTTTAAAGAAGAAAGTTTGTAAATCCAACCCTGTATTATCATTTCTAGCTATTTTTGACAACAAAACAACCCTACTTCTCAATAAGAAAGCTTAATTTTCAGAAAAATGGACCAAATATGCAGTGCATATGCAAGCAACAAATAAATCAAAATATGCAAAATATGCACGATATGCAAATTAAATGCAAATATGCATTAATCCGGATCTATGTATTGAAAGCGAGTATTTTTAACTAAAAATGTACATCAAATGAATGAAGAGTTTTAGGTTTTTGTTCTATTTGTGTTCTCATAATTGAGTTCTTGTTTGAGTAATAAATACTATTAAAAATGTCAGATTGAGTTCATTTACGATTGAAGTAATACTTATTGTCAGTGTATGGGTTTGTATGGGTTCAGGCAGACCAATAACTGCTAAATTTATCAACTTTTTCAACTTTATAGTGATAATAAATTTAGTGATAACGTCACATAAAACCAATACTTATTTCCTTTCAAATGATTTATCAGTAAATCACGCATTGCTTTAAAAACTGCATAAATTTGACTCTTTTTATGTTTAGAATTTAGAAATAACCGATAGAAGCTGTTTATATGCAGTTATAGTAAGCTTTCATGTATTTTATATACAATCAAAATATATTACCGGTTATAAAATTTATGATTAAATCATTTTAATTTACTCTTCAATTAATAGTCTTAAACATATCAAACCATTTGCTTAAATACATATATATTCTAAAAATAATCTATTTGTTTAAAATGGTTTCTGAGTCTAGATTTTGGTTGACTTGAGATATAACTTAACAATTGAGTCAACAATTATCAGAAGTTGTTCTTTATTTAGCATTCGTTTCAATGAGTTTTTTAGCTTTTTGTGTAATGAATTTGAGATCAAAACTATTTAACGCATTGAAAGAAGTCTTAACGCCAGTATTCCAGAGACACTTCACTGATGGCAACTATTAAGACAATTGAGACAATCAATTGATTTATTTTGATATTAAAAACATTAACAACTTTTTTATATCTAAAAACCTTTGAGAGCTCAGGCATTTTGACGTTGACTTTGTCTCCAATCAATTCATTACAATAGTTAATAATTTGTTTCTCATAACGAGAAACTGTCGATAATTTATCGTTAATTTCTTGTTGAGTGAGTGCTGACCATAGCTTTTGTTCAACTGTTACATAAGTGACACCAATAGGTATACCATATCTGCAGACAAGACATACGAGACATACAGGTATGCATTCAGTGATCGCATTAATAATTGTTTATTACTATTTGTAATCAATACTCACTTCAGTGCTTTCCTTATTAAAGGCATTTCTTCTATACTTTTATTTGTATTAAGTATTTAATAAAATTTTAAAGTAATTCAGATTTAAATTAATTGATAACAGTTTACATGTAAATAGATTTGTGTTCAGTATTGACTCTATTTTCAAACAGATATACCGGTAATAGTGCTGTAGTTTTTTACTACAAATATTGGTTACAAACTGTACTCCTATTTCAATAATGAATAACTGTTTTAACCTTTTGCTCAACTCTAACAACTCTATGAATTGCTTCAAAGTCTTGAAACAAAAACATATTCTGTAAAAATTCTAAACAAAAACCAAAGAAACAGAAATTCACTGAAAAATATATCTATTTATAGGAATTATAATTTCTGTTAAGGGATAAAGCGATTTACAGTATCTGAAGAGAAGCAGGAATGGCAGGAATGGCAGGAATCACATAAAATTTTAAACAAAAGGATTAAATATTTTTAATGCAAAATTCGAGAGATTTTTGGAAAAATGCAGTTCAAAGATGTGGTCAAAAGTCTCAAAATTGTGTTTTTTTCTGAACATAAACTTACAATCAATTTGATTATAGATTTGTCAAAATATAAAAACTTTGAATAATAGGCAATCATAAGAGGCATTAATGCATTATTGGTAGCATTGGTAACATTAAGCTATTCTATGCAGTTGAGTGTTCGCCTATTTTCATCTCAAGCACCTAAAGAGTGCTTACGTTAGAATTTTTTTTTTTATTAAAGCATAAGTTGACAAACGTTTGAAGCATAGAGAAACAGATTATAATAACTCAGAGTCAGCTAATGGTCAAAATGTCATAAGTCATTGGATGTAAAAATAACTGATTAAAAATACGATCTGTTCATGTGTTCTAAAGTTATTGTGAAGTTAAGAAACTTTAGAGTTTTCTTTCATTTGAAGCTAAGAATAGAGTCGAAACACTTCAGGTATTGTATTGAGAGAAACAGCAAAAAGTATTGTAATCAAAAAACAGTTTTGTTATACCTATTATAAGTTGATAATGAGATAATC
Organism: Nanhermannia nana; assembly: GCA_033996565.1. NCBI lineage: Eukaryota > Metazoa > Arthropoda > Arachnida > Sarcoptiformes > Nanhermanniidae > Nanhermannia > Nanhermannia nana. The sequence continues at coordinate 13,164 of JAUJYT010000877.1, forward strand.
ACTTTATTTAAAGAAGTCGTACATATTTGAGTTATTTTTAGAAAGTCTTCAATCATCAGCTCTGACAACTCAACTTCAAAATTTAGAAACTAATACTTTATGTACAGTAGAGTAAAGTTATGTCGAAAATTAAATAATAAAAGATTAATTTTGAATGACTTTAATTGATTGGTCTCAACAGTTGTGGAGCACAACTATGTTATTGAAAGCACAACACATTTAAACTATGGCTATAACAGAAAACTAATCAAAGAAAATAAGTGAAAATGTAGTTTCTCTTTCAGTAAATGAAAGCATACGATAAATAATTTCTTGAGTAGCTATTAATAGGACATGAGTTATAGTCAGTGTTGCACGTGTTGGTGCTGGAAGAAAATGAAGTGCTCAGCGCTCACTTTTGGAGGTGCTCGAGTACCAAATACTTAATGAACATCAAGTATTCTAAGTTGATGAGTTCAAAGGCTCTTTTAACATCAAATTTGTTTATTTTATTTGAGCTGTAATTTTACTTTTATACACATTTGCTAATTATGATACTCACTAATGGAATATCATTTCAACACATACTTTAGATATGAAATTAATGTTTTTAATATCAAAAAACATTTTTAACTGCACTCATAATATTTTAAAATATGTAAATTTACAGACCTTGTGCTCCACCAAATGCTCGAGCATTGAGCATCACTTGTTTTAGTTAATAAGGCAGACAATACATTGTATCTTTCAATAAAAAGTTTCTTTATTATACTTAAAGTAAAATATTATTTATAAATGTATTTCAACAAAACCATCAATTTGTGACATTTTTACAGTATTAGTGAAATCGTTATTTTTCATGAGGAAATACAGTGCACTTATGTTAATATTGTTGTCCTCAAGTATAGCCCATCTATGCTCTCCGTCAGGTCTAATGTTCACAATTTGTAAATAATATTCAACAACCTATTAATTTTCGATAGGATTGAGACAGTTATAAAAAAGTTTGATATGGACTTTGCCTTAACGTTAAAATCCAATCGAAAATACTATTAATTTGAAGACATTATCACTACATTTGATTAATTTTTTGTTCAATCCTTAGTAACATTTTTACAAATAAAAATAATTTAAATTATAAAAAAATATGTAATTAAAAAATCCCCGCCAGAATAACATTGGCAGTAGTGAGTGGTTATTCTGGCGGTAATCCCCGCCGGAATAACATTAGCCATTTTTAATCTGAAAGTATTTTATAACAAATTCATTTTCAAATGAATAAAAATATTTCACGATTTAAGGGCCTTACAATTAATACTGAAATTTATGTTTATTTCAAATTATTATTTTACAGATATTTTAC
>JAUJYT010000878.1:0-14503 GCA_033996565.1 Nanhermannia nana
TAAACAGCAACATTAGGCAGAACTGCTATTAAACTAAAAAAATTATCAAAAAACTTAAAATGAATTCTTTGCTCATTTATTAAACTGCAAACAATAGAAGAAGGCTTTAAATTGTTTAATGAACTGAACAGAAGATTCAATTTTTTGACATCAACTCTCACTTTAACGACAGGTCTTTCGCCATCAGATGATTGACTTTCTTCAGAACTGAACTCATTATTAAGATTGAGTTCTAATTCACTGAATTTGCTCTTAACAGCTATTGATTCGGTTTCGACACCAATTGTCAAAATCGCTGTCTTATTGGCTACAACTTTGGCGCCAATTATCACATAATCGCTTATATTTGTCATCCTTTCTATCGTTGTTCCCATTGTTTTGAATTCAGGCAAATATAACGACAACTGTTTGCAAAACAATTAAATATAATTTAAATAAATATTAAATAAATTCAATGAATACATGAAAAGGTCCGAAATCTGTTTCGTGAATCGAATGCCAATATTTTCTTTGAATTAATCCAATTCTGATGTCGTGTCGTATGAAACGATTGGAATCATTGGTCGGATACTCGACTTCTATGCAAAACAAATCATTTTCCTGTTTGTGACTTAACTTGAATTTAATTGTCTTAATAATTGTGAGAAAAGAGTTCAAGACTTGTGTCAAAGAATCGGATCTCATCTCAAAGTAGATTAAATTGTTTTCATTACTAACGCCTCGAAAGCTATACTCTTGAAAGAAGTCATCGGTATTGAGATCACATCGAACCACAAATGAGCTCAATCTGTGTTGGGATGCAATCAATTGGATCTCGTTTTGTGATAATCTTATTATAATCTCTTCACTAAACTTACAAATACTCTGAAAAACTCTAAATAAATATTTGATTTGTTGACAATCATTACTAATGGCCTTGAATTTCATTTCTACTCATTAACTATTTGTTTATTATTTATATATTTATTGTTTTTCTCTGTTTTAAACCTATTTATCAGTAATTAATTTGTTTCAAAAATAACTCATATTTCGAATATTGTTCGAAAATAATGTAAACACAAGTTTAACACAAAATACGTTTCAAACAAACAAATGCCTTAAAAAAGTTAATAATTTTAATTAAATCAATAATTTTTAGATTTCGCACAAAATCAATAATTTATTTATTTTTTAATTTCTAACTTTGAGAAAAATTAATTTTAAAAATAATTTGAACGCAATTTTAATGCATTGAATTGCGTTTTGAATTAATAATATTTGTCGTCATTTATGTATATTTTGCTATTTGTTTACAATTATGGATACTTTCTATAGAAATACGACTTATTCACGATTTTGAGCTCTTATAAGAATTTAATTATAAATAGTTTTTAATAGATTTGAATCATTTGTATTGAACTAAAAGCAGAACATAATCTTCAGCAATGTTCGGCTCATCTAATAATAAGACACTGTTTGGCGGTTCCAACACTTCGAGTGCTTTCGGACAACCGAACAGTTGTGAGTAAACTCTTATTTATATTGATTTGAATTTGTTTTTAAATTAATTAATTTTTAATTGAATTACAGCTGGTTTTGGAGTGCAGTCGAACCCAAGCGGAGGACCTTTTGGGACAATGAGTGCTACACAACCAGCACAACAACAGTCTATATTCGGCTCAACACCAGGTCAGCCATTGTTCGGTTCACCACAGACTTCAATATTCGGCTCAAATACAAACACAGCGAACACAAACACATTCGGCACTCAATCGACGGCCAACGCGTTCGGCGGAACCTCTTCTTCAATATTCGGAGGAGCGCAACAAAACAGTTCACTCTTTGGTGGAAACCGTTTCGGCGCCACTTCAGCCACATCTCCGTTCGGAAGCACTTCTCTGTCTCAGCCAATGGCAGCACCGAACGGAACGACAATCAAATTCGTTGCCACCGCAGGAACCGATACGATGATGAAAAACGGGAACTCAACTAATATTAATACAAGACATCAGTGCATTACTTGTATGAGAGAATACGAAATGAAGTCTTTGGAAGAGTTGAGACTCGAAGACTACAACGCAAACAGAAAAGGACCGCAACAGCAGAACATGTTCGGCACCCCTGGTGTTGGTGTTGGCGTTGGCGTCAGTAGTGGTAACTTATTTGGAACCACTTCTACCCCACAAAACGCTTTCTCTTCCACCGCAAACAGTGGACTTTTCGGTCAACCAAAGCCTGCCTTTGGAACACTCGCACCGACCACTACATCGAGCTCTGGATTGTTCGGCAATTTCAATAAGCCGTTGTTCGGGTCAACTAATACTTTCCCAAGTGTTCAAACTCCGGCTCCGACCACATCCATGTTTGGAAATGTCTCTGCATCGAATCCAACTCTAAACCAGTCATTCTTCACTTCGAGCACTGCCAACACCACCGCTACTGTTAAGCCTCTATTTGGTGGGACAACAACTCAAACACAACCTCTTTTCGGTCAAACAAATACACAAAACACAACCTTAGGTCAGAAGCCATTGTTTGGAAACACAGCCACTTCTGTGCCTCAGTTCGGAACAAATACTAACACTTTATTCAATTCGGGAAACACTTCGAATCTGTTCAGTAGTTCTCAGCCGTCTCTCTTCAGCACCGGCACCACTCCTGCCAGCAATACATTGGCTAAACCTCTATTCAATTTCAATAGTCAGCCATCAATGCCATTAAATCAATCAATTGGTGGAACAGGTGTTACATCGACTCCAAGTTTATTCGGGAATACTTCCAATGCATTCAGTACTACGGGTTCGATGTTTGGCACGAATCCGTCGAATTTCAACTTTGGATCGACGAACCCATCATTTCAAACGACTACCTTTCAGCCAACTGTTGGACTCCAACCAATGGCAACTGCATCACAGCCGGTCAGTACCGATCAATTGGTGACAAGATTCCAGACATTCCCTTACGGAGATTCACCACAACTTCAAATCGATGTCACCATCTCTCCCAATACAAGAGTCAGAACTAAGTTCACTACTGATCCCAAGACTTTAAATCAATATAAGATAAGCGCAAAAACTATAGAAAATAGACCGCAACGTATTGTCAACAATACTGGAAAAGTGAATACTATGCTATTCGATGGTCTCGAAGAAGACAATTTTGATGAGAACAAAACAGCTAAAGATATATTTGTCCCGCGAAGAAATGTCAAGAAATTGGTTTTTAAACCAAAAAACACTTCGATTTCTGATCTTAACGAAAGTCAATCGCCTTCGAGTAGTTTTCTGGTGAGTGCACAACAAAGATCACAAAAATTTGATGATTCCATTGCATCAGACACTACAGTCAATGAGTTCATTACTAAAGATAACAGATTTTCAAATCAGACTAAGTCCACATCCAAGGAGAGGCTGACTATCTCTCCATTAGAGAAGGGCGACGTCTCTCCGCTTTTCACTCATTCGAATACAATTCAAAGCGAAAGAGAACCAAATGAAACAGTTTTATCAATAATTACTCCCAAGTGTGGTGTAATCCTCACGAGAACTGATTACTACACAATCCCTACTTTGGAAGAGTTGGACTCAGCTTACGATATGTCGAGTGAGACCTGTATTGTCGACAGTTTCACTGTTGGTCGACATGATTACGGGTCAATCTATTGGGTCGGACCTATCGATGTGAAAGGTCTTAATTTGGATGAAATCGTTCACATCAGACGAAAGGAAGTCATTGTTTATCCCGACGAAGACGTCACCCCTCGAGTTGGTGAAGGTCTGAACAGAGCCGCACAAATCACTTTACATCAGGTTTGGCCCATCGATAAGACAACGCACGAACTTATTAAAGATAAAGAAAGATTACGTGCCATGAAATACGCCGAGAAAATAGAAACTGCAACTCATAAGTTGGGCGCCACTTTCAAAGAGTACAGGCCTGACACTGGCTCTTGGGTTTTCACTGTTAAACATTTTAGTAAATATGGTCTAACAGACGAAGACGATGACGAAGAGCTTTTGGAACAATCGAGTAATGAAGCTGTCAGTCAAACGCTTCCAAAACAGGTTCTCTCTGTCAAAAACTTGTCTGGAGATAAAGTTTTATTCTCTAAAGATATCGAACAAAACAAAGGTCAACAATCGATTATGAATGTGAGTAATGATGAACTATCAGTTCCAGTCCTTCAGACCAAAGATAATACAATGAATTTTTTGCTCGACGACAATGAAATCTCAGAACTAGAGGCCATTGAAGCCGAACAATCATTGGAGGGCTCGACTCAATTACAAACTAAATTCAGCGAATACGACAAAATGCGTTCCACTCTATTCGATGATTATGACGATGAAGTGGTCACCAAAAAGAGCAAAAACTATCCAATTCTTGTTTCTCAAAAAGAAATTAAAAGCAAAATTAATTCTCAAAATTTCTACTTTTCTCCGATTATATCTTCTAATGTAAAGCCTGTTATGCCTAAGAAAAGAGTTTTAACATTTGAACCCGACATATATGCGGCAAAAAACAAGATTATATGTGACATAAGCTCTGTCTGTATTTCTCAATCACCGAAAATATCTTTTTTCAACAGTTCTCGAAAATTTACTTTTATTAGAGGCACAACTGTTTTGGTTTGTGAACTGAATCTAATAAATTTGGACAATTCTGCGAATGAAAGATTTGAAGAACAATTTAAGAACAACTCTGATGTAGTCGTTTCTCATACAAGAAATGCTATAATTCCGCCATTCATTGAGACGCGAGAGTTCTCACGAAATTCTCACAATCCGTTAGCACTCGAATTATTGATTGAAGCACTTTATGGTCATTTGAGTGAAGTTACGCCGTATGCCTGTCATCAGGAAAGGATTGATAGGATACAGGTCTGGCTCTTTTCTGTCAATAAAAAGCTTTCATTACCGAAAAAGAGTAAACAAAAAATGATTCACTTTTTGTCTACGAATGAATTGGAGGCCGCAGTCGATGAGGCGATTAATACAAACAATCCTCGTTTATCTTCTCTTCTATCCTGTGGTAATGCTATTAATAAACATTTGATAATCGCTCAGTTGGACTCTTGGAAGCGCTCCAAAGCAGACGTTTTCATTGATATCGAGTTATTGAAAATTTATGTTTTACTTTCGGGTCAAATAAATTGGCGAATCAGTAGTGGAATAGATATTAATGTTTTGGAAGGTCTTAATTGGACACAACAGTTAGCACTTATTCTATTATATAAAACTCCTTCAGAAGTGCAAAGTAATGAATTGGGCGTCAATTTATTGTTAGAATCAATATCACAGTTGACTGTTATCCCCGACGAAGTCGAGTATCATTTATTAGCAGCTCATACGCCATGGGTTGCGATGGCGTCCGCACCCAATATACTTGAGTCCTGGTTTCTTCACCAGTCATTGAAATCATATCACGTTATCATAGATGAGAATGAGTTGAGTGCAAACAGCGATGCAGTTCATTGTTTTCTTGCATCTCAGATAAGTGACATTCGTTGGTCTTGTTTTGTTGCCTCACATATAAAGCACGACTCCATCAGAGAAATGATAATCAAAGAAATTGTTGGACGAAATTCACTGGATTTGAAGCAAAACGATTGGATAGAGAAATGGCTTTTGGAGAACATATTACTGCCCAAAGAATATATCGCTGAAGCAAAAGCTGTCAAATCAAAGGCATCTTTTGATTATAAAAATCTTGCGCTCAATCTTATTGAATGTCGACAATGGGCTGAAGCACACGAAGTACTGGTCGAACATGTTTTTCCTGAAATGATAATCAATGAAGAATACGATTCCATTTCTGAATTGATTTCACAACTGAGACCTTATTCACAACAAATTTCAAATTGGTATTCAAGTGGGGCTCAAATATACGAACTTTACATAAACTGTTTGCAAAGTTCTAACATTGAAGACATCAAACTATTCAATATTCATCAGTTGAGATGTAACACAAAAAGACATATATTATGTCAGAGCGAAATGGCTCGAAAGGCAAATATTATATATTCAGAACTGAGTGGTGGCACTTTTGCATACAATACCCCCATTCCTGATGATTACGCTTTGCTTGAGTTGAAAACGAATGCCAAAAATTTGGTCCAACTTTTGTGTTGATTATTCTCATCATTTATTTTAATTATTTCATGCTTTGATATGAGTCGGTCCTTATTGCTGTTATTATATGAAGACAAAGCGCTTCATTAATTAAGTAAAATATAGTATAGCCCTTCACTTCGTAGTAATGACAGCAATGATGATCACTTACTACTGTCTGCAAAATTATCACATAATGTTTTGTGAAATCATATAATCCTGATATCTGTTAAACTTATTAAATTTCATTTGTGATTTGATAAAACTTAAGCTTTACTGTATTATTCAATATTAATAATAAAAAATAGAATATAAAGTTGTCTTAAATTAATACTCAATGAAAATCCTAAAAAACATAAGTAATCAAAAAGATCAATAATATATCAAAATCCTATTAAAGCTGTGCACACGGATGTCTCTATGTCTCGTACCTGGTCAAAGCATAGGTTGCGTAGGGGTTCAACACAATGATACTCTAAATTTGAAAAAAAATTTTGCGGGGAAACGATTTTTGACAAAATATTTGCGATTAAAACATGAGTTTTGACCCCCACTCAATTTTGAGGAATCTTGAAATGAACCCCACGAAAGGCACTTTTAAATTGTGAGGCACTGTCTCACTCTCCTAAGAAACCTCATTTTAGAGGTTTGAAGTCTTGATTGCAGTTTCTCAGTGAGGGTCCACGACTCTGCCCGTATGTCAGAGTGGGCACATAGACAGAGTTGAAGACAGGTTAAAAAATTAAAAAAATTTAGGTGGGCGTTTTGTAAAATTTGGAGATATAAATTTGTGATCACACCCACCTAAAGCCCGATTTCAATATCTCTAATATGCGCTGAGTTATAGCTCTTCAAACTTATAAAAATTTAAACTTTGAATAGCTCTGCTCCGCCCCTATTATTGATATTGAAATAAAATTTTCATATTCTTATTCAGCATAAAATTCTCTACAAAGTAGAATAAAATTTAATGGGCCTGGCTCTATTTTTATTGATGGGCGTGTCTTAGTCAATATTACGTGTGCCATGAGGTGCACAAAAATGTTAAGATTTTAAAATAATCCTCAAGAACTTTAAAATGAGTCCATAAATGTTCCATTATTCGGTCGGAAAAGTCCCGAAAATAATTTTCAAAGATCACCATTTCTCCCATAGGGCCCATTATAAAAAAATTTCACCTTTCTCCCGACAAGCTATCAGGATCATTTTTGGGGTAGCAATGAGGCCTAGGATAAGCTTTAAAAAAACTTAATTTAAAACTTTTATTACATTAATTTTTAGAATCAATTTAATTAATGTTCATCTTAAGTATAAATATTTAAATTTTTTAATTACACGAATGCCATAAATTAATTCAAATGCAAAGTATCTTTTTCTTGTGATGAAAAGATTTATGTGACTTAACGAAAGGTCCCGAAGGCGTAAAATACCTTCTCATAGCTTCGCGAATATGGTTTGGAGTAATGCTATAAGAATGCGATGACTCGTACGATAGCTTTACGTCTGGTTTCTTTCGCTTTTTAGACTTTTGGTTATCCATTGTATTAATCAAAGTATTTTTGGGCGCAGACTTAGACTGAGACACAAAAAATCCATTGCTTTGAGACGAAGTGGGAGAAAAGTAATCGTCATTATTATCATTCGATTGTCCGCTATTAGTGTGATATATAGGGAAGTCTTCGTTAATAGTCTTATAAGGCAATAGTGATGTCAACGGATCACAAATATCACGTTTTGAGTCTTGTTTGACGAGTAGTGATAAGTCGACAATTTGTGAGACAGACTCATACGCCAAATATTGCAACACTTCTATCGCTAATACATTGGGCTTAAGTTCTAAGTGAGTGTCCCTTAAGAGCCAATCTCTAAACTTTGTGGGTCTGTTCTTATTAGCAAAGCTGGTCTGACGCGCCTCACAGTACTTCATATAATCGGAAGCATTCATATGAACAGTGATTCGATCGCTTCGGACATTCCTCTCGTGCTTAACACTGTCCACAAAATTCTCATCGAATACAACCAATAGAGAGCCCGTTCTGTCGATTGAACTCAAGAAATCATAACACAGTTTAACGCGTTTTGTCTGTTGCGGTGCTTTAGATGACATCTCATCACTGGTAGTATTGGATCCAATAGTATCAGAACTGTTGGGAATGTTTGTAATGGTATTGAAGGGTTCTTCGTCTTCAAGCGAACCCAATTTGATGGCTTTCATGTCTTTGAGAGACATGTATTTGACGATTCTGTATAACTTGAGTCGATCCGAACGCATCACAAAAAGCATTTCTTCTATTCCTATACAACGCGAACCTCTGGTGTGCGCCACATGTGAGGCGTCGCTTAACAAAGATGTCATCTGTTGGTGAACTATCTCTTCGATAAGTTGTGCCGATTCGTAAAGAGGTTTGTCGTTATCGCCGAACGCGTACATCATTTGCTGGATTTCTTGAGTATAACTTCCGCGAGAAGTACTTGACGTCCATTTGGGACCGATTGGAGACGATAGCAATGCGTCTAATGTCGGGTTATTTAAAGACATTCGCGAAATAGCTGTCAAATAATCCAAAACAAAAAGTATTTGTTTACAAATTGTGTTTTACTAAACGTCCGCAAACGTCGCGACTATTCTTTGCTTTCAATAAAAATAAGTTCAAAAGCCTCTCAAATAAGGACTTAAGAACTTAATTACCGGTAATATAAAGAATATTACAGTAATACCAATCATATCAATAATTAAGTTCACAAAAATAATTAATTTTTAAAAATTAACTCAATTTGTCTTATCATATAAAACATTGAACATTAAAAACATTTTTGTAGTTTGATATCAATGCCTAAACTCATCCAAACCTACCCTCACATAAACATGACTTCAATTAGTTTTTAAATTACTTTTATATAAATATTAAAGCTATGGCTTTAATGTACTGCACATATAATACCTTCTAAATAATGATAAGTAAAACTGTGTTATCATAAGTGTTATCCAAAATTTAATAAACAAAAGTCCAAACATTGTTTCGTAATGTGTTTCTACTCTTTCTGTATTTCTTTTTAATAACATTGAAAAAAGTTATAATAGATATTAAGTGACTGTATATTATATAAGTTTAATATAACTATCATTACATGCGATTCCCTATTACTTAACAAATACTTATAATAACAATTTGGCATTAATTATATAAATAGAAAATCTAAATGAAATGCTTCTTGACTTCGTTGAACACTTGAATGGGTGGAAGTGAAGCGTCTACTCTTTTGACTAAATTTAGTTTATCGTAATATTCAATGATAGGCATCGTGTCATTGAAATAAGTGTCTAATCGTTTACTCATGCTTTCCATGTTGTCATCACTCCTTCCACTGCCGGCTTCTCCTCTTTTGAGACATCTCTCGATACAGACATCTTTGGGACAGTCGAAGAAGAGAACAAACTTGAGTTGGGTCTTATTGAGCATTTGTGTTTCCCAACCCTCCAAATTGTTTTTATTTCGGGGAAAGCCGTCGATCAGGAACTTCCCGTCGCCGATAAGCTCATCTCCAGAGCCGTTCTGTTTAGAGCTCAACCTCTTCATCGCGTTCTCCAAGAGATGACAAGTGATCTCAACGGGAACTATAGTTCCGTTTCTAATATGAGTCTCAATAAGTTCACCGAATTGTGAACCACTCGTGTTTCGTTCGGCTCTCAAGAGATCGCCGGCAGACAAATGCTTGTAATCGAACTCCTATTCAAACAACAAATTGGTATCAATAGAGACAATGTTATGCTATAAACAAATGTATGGATACTTTGCAGATGAGGTCGCATTGGGTGCCTTTTCCAGCTCCCGGTCCTCCCAACACAAACACCACCTCTGGCTTAAAGGCGCACATCTTTTGTTCACTTTTGTTCAAAATTAATTTAAGAAACTGCGAGATTATGTGAGACTTGTTTCTATGGATTGTGGCAAATATGCTCGCGTTGGGTATAATCATAAAACACAACACTTTATCAATATATCAAATTGTTTGACTACTAGTGTTGTAGAGCTTATCGTTTCTGTCGTTCAATAAATTATTGTTGAGTTTAAACTGAAAGTGATTATAACTTTCATCACTTTTAAACAAAACTTTCAACTTTTTAATAATTAATATACCTATGAATTAAAAAATATTCATTTTATTAAAAATAACAATTTTTGATTTTCATATAAAATATGTGCCTGTTTTGGCTCAAAGTCTACACTGAATAGGGATTAAAAACATTAACATATTTGGTGTGAAATAATATGTTATAAAACCTATTATTATAACTCAAAACAAGAAAAGGAAGACTTTATTTCTTAGCAATAAATTAAAAATAAAGTTTATCTTAATTTTAAATTTTTTTTTCTAACGAAAAATGTAATTAAACATAATTTTATTGTTAAAAAAATGTATTTTCGAAAATAAATCACAAAAATAAATAATATATTAATTAACAAAATAAGTAATAATAAACTAAATGACAAATATCTATAATATCTAAAAGTGATATACAGTATGTTTAGGAAAGTGTCTCAGCCATAAAGACAGACATGTGTTTGCTTTGATAGCATTGAGTTATCATTGCATCGGTAAATCAGAACTTAAATGCTTTCGTTTTTTTGTTGCAATTAATTAAATATTGTTTACAATATTGAAACATAAGTTACTTTAATATAATCGAAATATGACTCAAGACATGCAAAATAATAGTAATAATACTGAAAACAATGAGTGAGTGTTTCTGTTTGAATACCAAATAATATGGAAATTGTTTATAAATTAAAATATTTATTAATTATGTTTCAGTACAACTGACGGCCAAAAGGTCTCAAAGAAAAGCCTTAAAAAAGAGGCAATAATGGCAGAAAAAGCCGCAAAAAAGAGAGAAAAGTCATTGAATACGAGCAGTAGTTCTGCACTGACTGATGATAATGAAGACGTATCTCAAGGAAAGTATGGTTTGTCTCAAATGATTCAATCGACTGAAAGACCAAATCGTGATTTAATTTCTGTGAAAACTCTGAACAAATCAATGGCTAATGAAAGAGTTTGGATGAGAGGACGGCTCCACACGAGTAGAGCTAAAGGAAAACAATGCTTTTTTGTCTTAAGACAACAGCACTATAGCGTTCAGTGTTTGGTCGCTGTCTCGCAAACTGTCAGCAAATCAATGGTGCGATTTGTGTCTGCGGTCACTAAAGAGTCGATAATAGATGTGGAGGCAGTCGTACAGTCGGTGCCCACGAAAATAGAAAGTTGTTCTCAACAAGAAGTTGAACTACACGTCGAACAGCTGTTTGTGATCAGCGCTTCTGAAGCACGTCTTCCTCTTCAGATCGAAGACGCCTCACGTCCTGATGTGGACACAGCCGCTGATGAAACAGAGGCTGATAGTGAAGGGCTTCACATACGTGTCAATCAGGACACGAGACTCGATAATCGTGTTCTTGATTTGCGAACGCCTACGAGTCAAGCGATATTCAGACTCGAGGCCGGTGTCGGCCAACTATTTCGCGAATCTCTTGAAAAAAGAGGCTTTGTTGAGATACATACGCCCAAAATCATATCCGCCGCCAGTGAGGGCGGATCTAATGTGTTCGAAGTCTCTTATTTCAAAGGCAGCGCATATTTGGCTCAATCGCCGCAACTCTATAAACAAATGGCAATCGCAGCCGATTTCGATAGAGTTTATACAGTGGGCGCTGTATTTCGTGCTGAAGACTCCAACACTCACAGACATCTTTGCGAATTTGTTGGGCTTGACTTTGAAATGGCGTTTAATTATCATTATCATGAAGTTCTTGATGTGATTGGACAGCTATTTGTTGACATTTTCAAAGGCCTTCAATCAAAATATGCTCAAGAGATCATAGCTGTTGGCCATCAATATCCCGCCGAACCGTTCAAGTTTTTAGAGCCTTCTCTGCGCTTAGAATTTGCTGAAGCGGTGGCAATGCTTAGAGAGGCGGGCATTGAAATGGATGACGAAGAAGACTTGAATACTGCTAATGAAAAACTATTGGGAAAACTCGTAAAAGCAAAATATGATACAGACTTCTATATATTAGACAAGTTTCCACTTAAAGTCAGGCCTTTCTATACAATGCCTGACCCACAAAATGAAGTAATTTTTAGAACAATTAATTCTTAACTCGAAATTTTTAACCTTTTGGTTATTATTTTCAGAAATATTCAAATTCTTATGACTTGTTTATGAGAGGAGAAGAAATAATGTCCGGCGCTCAACGTATTCACGACCCAGAATTTCTTACAGAACGAGCAAAACTTCATTCAATCGGTATTTTCTTATTTATTATATACTACTAATAGTTCTGAATTTTCAAAATATTCTATCTTTTCAATTGAAGATATCGACAAAATTAAGTCTTATATCGATTCGTTCCGTTTCGGAGCTCCGCCACACGCAGGAGGAGGTATTGGTCTCGAAAGAGTAACAATGCTTTACTTAGGACTCGACAATATCCGAAAGACTTCTCTCTTCCCGCGCGACCCAAAACGTCTTACGCCTTAAATTTTAATATTAATAATATTTCATAATTTTAATATTTATGAAAAACTTTTGTCACCTTTTGAATAAACAAAACTTTAAGATATAGATAAAGTGCCAAAGTATTTAAAACCTTTAAGTTTTAATCTATTTCTTCGATAATTCAAAATTATTTTTGTGTTTATTTAAATGAATTTATTCTAATTTATTTATTACAGGATTAAGTGTTATACCAAATATTCTATTATTTCGAGATATTTGATACAGAATTTACAATTTTTAAATCAAAATATTTATAATATAAGTATTTCACACTTGTTATCTGATATCATAGTTTTGTAGCGTATAAAACATTTAAAATATTAAGAAAAATCTATTATATTCTAATCCTTACAGATTAGACTTTAACTAAAACTTGAAATTAAATCAAAAATTTATGAAGTGAAAGGAGTAATACATTTGATGCGTTACATACAGTATAATACAAATAAAGTAAAAACAGTATAAATGTATTGTAAGTCATGTAATATTAGGAACTTTTACATTGTAAAAGAAAATGCAATCATTAATACTGAGATGCGATAGAGAGAGGCTTTAATTTGGTTTTATTATAGAGATTGCATTTCAAAACTTATGATCATTACATTGAAGTGATTCTTATAGATCGGACATCACTTCTATGCGTTCAAACTGATTGTCCAAATGAATTGGATGCGTGCCATCCAACCTATCATTACATGAGACGAAAGTGAAAATGTGAGAAGGGGTGGGCACGAGTTAACACAGTTTTATTGTTATTTCTATATTGTTGTACTTGTGCTCTATTTAATGACTCCATCGTTCATCACTCCATTCGCTATCGGAGGTATTATTTCAATACTTGTTAAATCCGGTCTTGAAATGCTTTGATTGAGGGTTTGCGTTGTGATCACTGCACTGCTACTCAATTGATTACGAAATCTGCAAAAACTAAATAATTTTTTTAATGGAATTTTGATTCTTTTCGTGCAATAAAAAAACAATAATTACAATTCAAAAAAGAGTTTTCAATTTTGAAACTTATATGTTAATGAATTTTTTTAAGTTAAGCTAAATTCTTAATCGATTTCAAACTAAATTTCTTGTATTTATGCGAAATGAATCCAAATATTGAGATACCGCTGAGATATGAGACTATTTTTAATGAAATCATTTAAACTTTTACTCTGCGCTGATTTCACTATTTAGCGAAATAATTGCTTTTCTTTGGGAATAGTTTTATAGGTTTTATAAAGCTATCCATTGATACTTTCCTAAAATGCTAAACAGATTATTGAATAAAAAGGTTTCATTCACATACATAATAACTACAATTTGAAGAATTATTAATTAATGCCGAAACTCTTGAAGAGTTTTTCTTAAAGCAAAACATCGAATCAGTTTATAAGCAGAAGATTGTTTCGAAAGCGTACTGATATTGTGAACTTTTTTTGGCACTTTAGGTAACTTTATTCTTAATCTCAATCTTAGGTAGAGATTGTAGTCCCACACCTGCCTCTCCTGTCTCTGACTCAAAAAGCACAGGATCGCAAACTTATTACAGGTGAAAATTGTTTTCCTTTGCAGATCCGAAATATTGATAAATTGCTTTAAGATCACCGCTCTTTTTGTTTATAAGTTTTTTCAATTTTGTATTCATTAGAAGGTTTCGATGTTATGTAATATTATCTCAGTTTCTATTTAAAATGAGATTTGATAATAATTTTTAGTAAATGAGAATAACTTCAAATTCTTTAATTAATAAAAGATATAACGAGTAAAGCTCTAGAATTAAGCGAATCAAGTATTGTATTCTATTGTATTCTATTGTATTCTATTGGACTTTAAAAAATTTATTTTGAACAAAAAGTATTTTTGT
>JAUJYT010000879.1:0-14500 GCA_033996565.1 Nanhermannia nana
CTAATCTACAAACTGCTAATGCTATCAATTTTAATGATTTCTAATGCAGTTTCCGTTGATTTGAAACAATAGTTTCTATTTTGGCTGAACTGTAATGAAAGCCATTATTTTTGAATAAAGTATCAGTCAATCAATGAATAGAATTGAAATCTTATACTAAAAATGACTCTTAAACTGTCTTAACCTGAGTTCCATTTTTAAACCAATTGTTCAAAATCACGCGCAGTTTTAAGTTTTGTTAGGCTTGAAGGTAAAGCACGCGCTCGTCTAATATAACGAACCACTGGTTTTATTTGAGAAATTTATATTCACACAGAAAACAGTTAATTCTAATGCAGTGTTTAATTAATGCAAATTTTAAAGAAACAAAATGTTTGTAATAATTGAAATGAATATCTTATTTATATTTCTCTTGATATCCATTTGTAAATCAGACGATGCTTTTCAAAACTATACCTCACAAATGAAAGTATGTTACGAAAAGTTTATCCCAACTCTGCAAACATGCACTCAATCCTCTGCAAAACGTTGGAATTGTGCCGCTTCTGGAGACAAACAAATCGATTTGAGTTGTGGTGAAGAAAAGGGTCGACAGTGTTGTCCCGTTTGGGATGTGTTCGACTGCCAGAAAACAGAGGTTAAAGAAAAATGTGGCGAAGATTTGCTGAAAGAATTCGATCATAAAGTATTTGATCCGCAAATCAAAGCAATTGAAGACAATGATTGTCAGGATTTCAAGTATAAGTCGAAAGAGTGTGAAATGCTTTTGGAATTCGATAAAAATGAAAAAGTTGTGTCCGAAAAAACCAAACTCTTCAAGAATAAAGATGATTCGGATCAGACTCACAAAGATATCAATAAAGAAAACAAAGCCAGCGCTCAACTCATCTGTAATTTATCGACACTTCAATTTGCATCGATTTTCGTTATAATTATTTATCTATTCTAACGATTCATAGTTTTAATTTGTTTTTATATTTGTTTTAAATTTGTTTTAAATTTGTTTTATATTTAAAATTTGCTCAAAATTATATTTATTTATTATAATAATTAAAACATTTAAATACAAATTGAGTTTGTACTGTTGAACTTTCAGAAAATCTGAGAAAAAATGCATTTTAATTGCCTTCTAATGAACACTCAGAACCTATTTGACTAAACTTTCAATGAGTTCAGAAGCTTTTATAGTGCTTTTTGAAGATCTTATTCTAATAGAAATATCTTTTAACTTTTGAGCTAAATTTTGATCAGTCAATAATTGATCGATACTATTGAGTAATTCTTTTTCATCACAAAAATAAGCGTTAAGATGTATACCAAGACCTTTCTCTTTAATTCTCTGCGCGTTATCGAACTGATCGCCAAAAAGAGGCAAAACAATCATAGGTTTTCCGAAGAAAAACGCTTCAGTGAATGAGTTGTTTCCGCCGTGTGTTATAACTAAATCAACAACTGGTATAACTTTAGTTTGAGGTACCATTTCTTGTCCCCACATATTGTCAGGCAATTCATATTTGTCATGCAGTGCACCCTTTGATACAATGAATCGATTAGGACTTTTCGATAACATGGATATCAATCGTTTCATTAATTTCAAGTCCGCTGAACCCATAGATCCCATCGATAGATAGATTAGTTTTCCCGACTTGTCCTTTAGTTTGTCGGGTATTTCGAAAAACTCTTTTTCTGTTCTTATAAAAGTGTCGAATTGATGCCATTTTTGAGGCAAAGGCCGAATATCTGTATAATCAAGTTCTTTGGGATACATATATATGTTGGCGAACATTGATGTGTGAATGAATCTGTTTTCTGGCAATTGAGGCAATCCTTTCTCCATCAATGTATTGTTAAATTTAGTCCATATTTCTTCATACACTTCAAAAAGCATTTCTTCAAATTTTTTCCATTGGTCTCTGTCTCCATTGGTTGGCAATCCTTAACAATAAGCACAATAAGCATTATTAATCATTAATAATAAAAGAGTATTAAAATGTGATTTAATAATATTTGAGTACAACTTTTTCTTAATTAATTGAATTATATACCGTAGTAATAAAACGATTAGAACCCATTCAAACTGAAAATAAACTTTTACGTATTTATAGCTTCCTTTATATGATATTTATATTTTTAGTTAATGGTCTTATAATTATTAAACAAATCTTATCAATAGTGTATAAATTTTAATGAACAAACTTTAATCATTCATTTGAGTTGTTTTTGTAATCTTTCAAATTATTAATTCAGACCTGAATAACAGGGAGGAGTTTTCTCGTCATCGATGGCCACTAACGGGTTGGCGCTTACAAGTAAAACCCAAGGAATACCAGACTTTATGATTGAAGGTGTGGTAACATAACTGTCAACAACGATAACATCAGGTTTAATGCGATCAATAATTTCCTGCATTTTCTGATCATTATCTAACGTTTGATTAAGAAATGCCTGAAACCCATCAGTTCCAAACCCTTTCAACTGTTCTATTGGTGAAAGAGGGAGAACGTCAGCAATTTTCATGATTAAGTTGATCCAAAATTCTCCGGCCTTTTCATCGTTTCCACGACTCGGGTCTGTATATAATTCTTCCTCAAAGCCATACTTTGATAGTTTTCCTTTCCATGACTTGTCGATAGCGAATACTATTCTATGTCCTCGATCTTGAAGTGCTTCTGCTATTCCTGTACAAGCATTTATGTGTCCGTAACCATCGAGTGGTGCAAAAAGTATTGTCAACTTTTTAGTCATATTTCATATAAAAGTCAGTTTTGATTTTACAAAAAGTAACTCTTTATTTGATTGGAAAAATCAAATCTAATAAATATTTTTTTTACAATTTATCACACTATAAAAGACACCCACTTATTACGTAAAATAGAATTGAAAGAGATTTAGTCCCTATCATAGCACTGTCATTGCGTAACATTATTAAATGTATTGATATGACAATCTCAAAACCATTTCAATTTAATTGGAGAATACTATACTCGTACAGCTACAGCTGCTTTAAAAGTGAATTCTGTACAATACAAGCTTTGTATCGATGATCTTCTTATCAAATTAATAACTCAACAAACGTAATAAACTTCAAAAGCAACATATCGTCACTTAAGTGAGTGCTATAAAGTTCTAACTCAAAAAATATAATTTCAGAGATTCAGTAATTGATTTTAAATTGGATGTTAAAGTATTTTAGTTTGGAATACATTATGAATTATATATAAAATTATGTAATAATTATTATGTCTGAAATAATTTAACATTCATTTAATCCAATTTAAAATCAATTACTGAATCTCTGAAATTATATTTTTCGAGTTAGAACTTTATAGCACTCACTCAAGTGATGTTAATTTTGAAGTTTATAAAGTTTGTTCAGTTAATAAACGGTGTCTTGTTTTGTACTGTAAGTTATAAAATAGAAAACTCTTTTCAAAGAACTTGTTTCTACACATTAGAAATCATTGATTTATTTATTATTTTAATTTTTGGCAAAATATTGTACAATAATTGAATCGAATTTAAACAAAATTTAACGAAAATAGTTATGAATAAACACTTATTTATATATTGAAGACATAGAAAATAATTAATCAATGATTCTGTAAATTCCATTATTTTGTTTTTTTCTCGTATTTAATTCTTAGCAAATGAGGCAAACCTGTGGCCCAAATACAGCCCACATACGAAACCCAATCTAAAGCTCTTGTTGGCCACAAAAACTCAAACATCCAAACACGCAATCTTTCGAAATGACCACAAACTCGATAATTAGTTGAAACTGACTTATGTGTAACCGCTATAAACATAGTGTCCACCACACTATCAACTCCTGCTCTGGCAGTATGTAATGCCTTCTCAAGTAAGGCTTGATATCCATGAAAATAGCAATCACCATAAGCTTCTTTAATGTCTTCTGGTGTCTGATCCCAAGCCTGGATTAGAGCTGACTGATGGTTACGACCGTTTACTAAATTAGTTCTAAATTGAAAATAAACTTAATTTTATTATTTATGAAAGCGATTCATATTTTAAAAAAGTTTCAATTATAACCTGAATAAATGTGGTTCAATGCATACCACATCAATTCCCCATTTTTTCATTTCTCGTCTCAAACCATCAGAGAATGAAATGACAGCACTTTTTGACATACAATAGCCGACCATTCCTGGTATAGCAAAACGTCCGGCAAGACTTCCTATATTTACTATTCGACCTTTCGATCGTCGAAGTAATGGCAAAAATGCTTTCGTGACCCGAACTGTCCCCAAACAATTGACTTCCATTTGAGATATGAATGAAGACATATCACCGAATTCTGTCTCAAATGAGGACAGTATTCCGGCGTTATTAACGACAGCCCATAACTCTATTAATCAAAATTGTTATTCATTGCAATAAAGTTTTAAAACTATTTGATTTAAACCTCTGTTATTTATTGAGCTCTCAACTAATTTTCGTGCTTTTAAAACGCTTTCATCTTTTGTGACGTCGAGTGGAATTATTGTGATGTCTTGAGGAAATTCATGTCTTAAATGATTGGCTCCTTCACTGGTGTACGATAGACAACAGGCATAGACATGATATCCTGTTTGAGCTAAACGTTTTGCCAATAAATGACCAAATCCTGTATCACAGCCTTTGAGCAAACATTGAACAAAAAATCTTTACCAAAATCGTGAAAATTACTCCTCTTTTAGACTTTTCTAATATTAATATTTTATATCAAACGAATATTTTGACTTAGGATTCAATAATCTTAACAATACTTGCGATTCAATATCAATACAATAAGTTTATTGTATTAGTTTTTTATAAACTATTTTTTAATTTAATAAGATTTCTGTGAATCATAAATTGTTTTTCATATAATACCTTATTAATTAGAAAGTACTGAACCTGTTATAAGAATAGCTTTTCCTTTGGGCACAACATAACTCTTAGGAATCCATTCAAATCTCCATAAAAATAGACTTAAATTCCATGAAACATATATCAGAATTAATGACAAAATCAAAGTAGATATCAATTTAGCAAAAGAGGTAAGAATTAAACTCAAAAACAAATAATTAAAGCCTAAAAGTGAGGCAAATATGAGATAAAATAACATTTTCACAACTTTTGAATACTGGACATCACAGACGAACATCAGATGAACATAAGTCAAAAACCTATTGAAGTTTTAGGTCAACACATAATAACTTCTTTATAAACGTGTTTTACTTAATTTATTACACAAATATATTCACCGGTTGACCCATATTTGTATTTTTAGTCTCAAAACTAAGACCTATTTTTATTATATTTCTAAATACAAGTTCAAGACACAAGTCTATGCATCAAAACCATGAATAAGATTAAAAGATAGTGAATATAGAGATCACTTTTCCAACCTATCAAATACCTTAAATCACTTCATTACATACGATATACCATTAGTTAATATAAAATAAAGTTATGACCACTTCTTTTGATTTGTTCCCCCTTTTAGTGGACATTAGAAAAAACTTATGAAAATATTATTAAAAGTTTTAATTTAAAGCTATTTTGTTATTAATAGAAAGTATTTGTCTCTCAGATAATTCAGAGATTAATTGCAATTTAAGTCTTTAGTGCAGAGAAAGTATTGTTTTGTTAATTTGGCTGAACATCACTTCTTATCAAATGGAAAGCTCTGAGAAATTGTTTTATTCTTTGGTTAAAAGTTTAGAACAATTTTAAGAATAATTAAGAATAAGAATTGATTTATTTCTCAAACTTTTGACAACTCGGTTCACATCTCTATTCTATCCTTTAATTAATACTAATATTTATACTGTATTTAAAAATAGTTTTAGGCTTTAGTTCAATACAAGCCTTCTATTGATAAATATTTCATAAGATTTGTGTTTACATTTGTTTTCTCAAACTTTTTATTAGTTCAGTATTAATATTAATTTAATTGAAATAATTGTTTAAATAAATCAAATAAAAAATGTTATTAACAAAAGTATCGATAATTCAATTGATTCACAGGAATTGCATTCAAATCGCTTTAAGAAATAGTTCTCATAATAAGCGACAGGTATTTCATGTTTATATCAATATTTCATTAATTAATATTTTAATTTAATTTTAATTATTTATTCAAATAAAAGGCAAATTCAGAGCAATTGAATCACATTTACACTCAATTATCAGATACAGTAAGTTATCTCTCATTATATTATTTAATTCGACTTTTTTTCAAATTTTGGTCAACTTTTTGATCATTAAATTGTAATAAACTTTAAGTTAATTAAAGATTTGTTTTTGTTTAAATAAAATTAGTATTAAACGTATTTAGAGATGAGTTTTGAATGCATTGGAAATAATAATTTAGCTGTGATTTGAGTCGTAAAGGATTTAATGCATTGATAGCATTGAATAATTAAAAGTGTAATTCAAAACTTAAACTCAATGTTAATGAATGTGTTTGAACCAAAAGTGATAATGTGTTCAATGTCTTCAACAGTTGCCTAAATTTTTCACAACAACACATAATTATCAATTATATAATTCCCAAATTGTATTTGAAGACAACATCCGTAACGTATCCACTCTTGGAATTAACGCTTATATAAGACAAATATCTTTTATCAAAATAATTGGTCACTTGAAGTACAGTCACGTCCATATGGATATCCTGAAGATTACACAACATCCTGAAGACAGCTCTGTCAGAGTCAGGTGGAGAGTGGTTGGCGTTCCCGGACTTAGGATTATATTCATGTTTTGGAATTACAAACTCTGGAACTTTAAGAATATAACTTCAAAACAAAAATCTGAGTAAACTTTTCTCAACTCTATTAAACTAATTACCGGTATTAACAAAATATGTATTGTATTCTTCTGTATCACAGTTGGATCGATGGCTTCTCTATATTTTATGTGGGAAACGATGGTCTCATTCATAAACACGTTTGTGAAAAAGTAATTCTAAGTTTGCATTTATCTTATCTCTCATTCAAGTAATCACTTTGTTTAACACGTTATTCAATTGATATTCTATGAGATGATAATTCTTTATTACTTAAGCGATTAATTTAATCGAATATCTTCTTTAATCAGATAATGCCTGACGAAGAACGCTCTCAAGTCAAGGATAGCAGTAATATAAGCGTCAAATTAGCTCTTCTGCTAGGATTAGCTCCACATTCAGCTGATGCAGAAGTATTCGATGGACTGCTTTCTCTTATTTCTAGATTAACGGCATTTATAGAAATATCTTCAAAAGTGGGACCTTTTGGGTGAAAGCGTTTTATAAGTTTTTAGTCCATCGCATGTTTGTTTCAAATTATGTTAAAATATGTTTAATTATTAGATAATTATTAAATAAAATTAGTTTTACTTAATTGTTGAAAATACCACTTCAATAAAAAAGGACTCAATTTCAAAGACATCTACTTTATTGCCATAAATAATCAAATAATATAACAGTAATTAAAGTAAAACTAAATCATAATCTGTTTATTACGTAATGTTTTGATAATTGAACAAAACTAGAAAAGACATTAATTTGAAACACATTTGAGTGAATCACAGGATAACTAAGTTTTGTAACAATAACTAATATGCAAACAATAGTTAGAGTTTAACTGTATTGACCCGAAGACTTCTTCAGCTGATAGCGCACTATAATGAAGGGCACCGCGAATGGGATGCCGAAGAATATGGTCATCTTTATAGCCAATGCGCGATGATTTGTAATATCAAACGGAAGGTTCTGTTCAAATGCAGACAATCATTATTTTTGTTTAAATATAAGAAACATAAGAAGTAATGCATTGTTTTCAATGCTATTGCAATGCATTCAATGTTATGCTTCTATACAACAAATACCTGTCCTTTATATGTCTCTCCGTGTGAACGACGGATTGAGTTCTGCACAAGACTTCTGCCCACTAATGACAGTCGAGAGAACAGCATATCTTCGGATTTATTTTATTTCTTAAGATAAAAAACAAATTGTAAACAATTTTTTCCAATGGCTGAAAGTGTTGTAATTTTAGTTAACTTTTGCGACACTAATGACGTCTAGTTTTGACTTATGACTAATGACATCTATTTATCTGATCATTAATTGAAAATTATATAAAATTTTTAATTTCTGTTAAAATTTTAAAACTTTATTTCAATTCATTTAATTATAATATTTCACATTTTTTAGAAATTATTATTTTTGGTATTAATAATGGTTTGTATTTTTTGTCTCTAAAATGAACTTATTTTGAACGTTATTTATGTTAACGATATTGAGGTTATTGAGGACGTTATTGAGGGCAATATTTAATGAGAAGAGAAATAACTGACAAATGAATCCAATTTAAAACAAATACTTTAGTCATACATAAGAGTAATATATAAACCATAAAAAGTACTGAATTGTATTAATATATGAGCCCTTATTACCAATATTTTAATAATATTTAATGACATATCACATCACTATTTATTAATTATTGTTTTGTGATTAAAATGTTATTTAAAACAAATTAAGTTTTGAATAATAGTTTGCTTTAATTAATTGATTAATTAAAGAGAAATAAAAGCAATAACTAAATGAACAAAACAATAAACTTCTCATCAATAATATCGAAACCGATAATCGCTTTGAACGACGAGACGAAAGACATGAACACAACTGTAGACAGAAATCAATTCAAATTCAATGCACAAAAAGTCACTCAAAACAGAACTAATGTTAGTATTAATTGTTTTATAAAGAGTTTTATTATTAATATTAATTTATTAAACATTCACCAAAAGGTCACTCAATCGGAACCACTAGTGATGGAGAATAACAAGGAATTGATTATAAATAATATAATTTCTGTGAGTTTTCGATTTCATACCGGTTTTTAAAGAATGTGATTATAATTAAAATTGAATACACCTTAAGATCTTGTCTGAGAGCAAAGCGAAGCTATGGTTCGACAGTGGAATCTCTCAGGAATACGAAAAGCGATTCCGGAGAAGACTTCCTCCCGATTGGATCCAAACGGTCAGAGAGAGTGACGAGAAAATAGATGTTGAAGTGTATGTGTATTTATATTACAATTTATAGTACAATTAATGCATTAACACATGTAATAACGATATAATACTATTAATGATCTAATCATATAATTGAACGAAAGGCACAACTATTCAAACGTAACCAAAACACTGATAGCTCTTCCCATCACTGTCAATAAGAAGCGTTCATCAGTTGCTTCGACCACTTCATCAAATGAAGAGAAAGCAAATGATGACAAACCAAACGCTCCTTTAGTCGAGAGTTCATTAGAATCTCAAACTCCAAGTCTTGTGAGTCCTGTGAATGCCGTCCAAAATGATAAAAAGGTATCAGAGATAATGAGCAGTGCCTTAAACTATTGCGAAGCAAACAGTGGTGAGGACGTGATATTTGGAGGCAAACAGATTCCCTCCCCTGTGTTGCCTGCAGTCAAACCGAATCCACAAAATTCTGATGACTTTTTCGATGTGATTGTTTTATTGGCCGCGACGCCCAACAACTTCATTGTCATCCCATTTAATAACATTAGTATTGACTCGCAATTCAATCAAATGAAGCAAAGGATGCATGACTTGTACGAGAAAGAAGAGAATCGCATCGATTTGCCCGAAAATGTGATAACCAAAGGGCTGTACTTCGCCGGCAAGTTCCGCAATATTTGGTATCGCATTCAAGTGAAGGAAATCATAAATAGGAGTCCATTCCAAGTGATGTGTTCTCTAGTCGATTACGGAGAGATCCAGACGTTCGACTTGAAGGACATTCAACCGCTTTATAACGAATTTCGTGGCCTTCCAGTGCAGGCTATCAGAGCATCGCTCGCTTGTAAGGCTTATAAAGTGATCTTACAGTAGAGATCTTATCACTGCTTTAATAACATTTATAATTATTTTACTTATTTTTTTAATTGAAAAGCTGCTGAACCGATAGGTACTGATTGGGATGTTATGGCTTCAGTCGAATTCAGGAAAATGGTTGAGAATAAGCCATTTGTGGCCACTGTTTATGATATCAAACATGTAGACAACGAACCGGTTCTCTCTATCTCTCTTTGTGATACTTCTGGTGCTAATGACAACTACATCGGAAAGTCATTAGTTGAGAAAGGATTGGCTAAACTCCGAATCCCTGTTATTTAAGTTAAACTTAGTTTACATTTAACATTCATTTGAGGCAATAATTATATTACCGGTAATTGAAAACCAATCAAAATAAGTAATAATCTAATGATACGATTTGAATGTTATTTGAATTTTGTGATAAAATACATTTTAGTCGTGAATTAAAAGCATTTTTGTGCCATTTCTAGTTATTATTATTATTATTATTATTATTATTAAATATTAAATATTAGTACAAATTTCTCATTTATATGAAACTCATTTTTCTCAACTCATTCTTTACTAATCCTTTTCGAGAACAAATAATTTTTTGTTGATTCAAATGTATTAAAAATATTACAGTATTGTATTGTATTTGGAAAAATTGCTTTATAATAAAAATCTGGTTTTAATTGCAATTATTTCTCTATTAATTAAATTATATATATTTTTTAATGTTTATAAATCGCAACAAAAAACATTTAAAGCAGTTTGAGTTGAATTGAAAGTCGTATTTATTTTGTTTGACAGAATATAGTTTTCGAATAGATTTCGAAAGTACAGTAAGTAATAAAGCAATTAAATTATAAAAAGAAATTAATTTTATTGATTTAATATTAGTTATTAGTCAAGTGTCATCTCATCGTCTCTGTTGTCATCCTTTTTAACGTCTTTATTGTCCTCTTTATCCTTCTTTTGTTCTTTAGCTTTATTTTCATTGGTTTGTTGTTTTTGAAGGGCTTTCACAAAGTTCTCCATATCTATAAAAATAGATATAAAAAATAAATATATTTCTAATAAATAATAATTGCGAACCTCCAGAGTTTGCTGCGTCCACACATTCAGGTGATAAACCGAACTGTTGTATAAGAGGACCCAATTGTCCCGATTGTAATGCAGTGCTGAATGTGCTCAACGCCTGTTGGAATTGAGGCGACTGTACTGTTGACGTGAATTGATCTGTAATGTTAGACCCGATTTCCATAGAATTGGGTGGAAGTGAGTCACGAACTTTTGACATAAACTCCTCATTAGTCAACAGTGGCTGAAGTGCTTCCACTGTTAGTGAGGACGACAAGTCGACTGAAATAATGGAATAAATTGAAGAATAAATAATTCAAAAAATAAGATTCAATGAAAAATACCATTGATTTCATTATCTTTAGACTGTTGGGCAACTGTTAGTCCAGATATAATGCTTTGCAAATCACTCAATTGTATTGCAGGCGCTGTTGGTATCGATGACTCACTGGTGGCCGCACTCACCACCGCGGGAGTGGTTGACGGTGTTTGTGGCGCAGGCGTTGACACATTAGAAGCCGAACGATTAGTGGCCGCGCCCAAGAGTGAGGCCAGACTTGCGGCCGAACCCATACCTCCGACACCACCCAGAACTGACATCAACTGTTGCGGAGACATATTGTTGAGCAATCCCTGAAGATCTCCGTCGGGTAAAGACGACAGATCTGCTAAAGCACTGGCCGGTGAGAGTCCGCCGGAACCAGTGCCACGACTTCCGGGCGCCGGAGGATTATTGATGTACTCATTGATCTTATTTACGTATTCGTCGTCCTTATCGTCTTTGGGCTCTTGAGACCAATAGAAGAACCGACGAGAGGAGGGCTTAAAGCGCAACACAAAGACTCGCCCAGTCGTGCATTGACTCACTTTTTTGAATTCTGCCTCATCTGGAAATATGATTAAGTCCTACACCGACACAAATAGACATTCACTTCATTAGTAAACAATTAACTGTATTAATAAACAAATCAGTATATAATACATCTTCCACTTGACCCGACTGACGGTCTTTCCAACAGAAGTGCATCAGAGAGTCTTCGCTGCTTTGGTGAAGATATACCACTCCTTTACGACCTTTCACTGGACTCACCTTTCAATACAATCATTCAATTAATCATTAGTTGTAATCAATTTATAAATAGTAATAAGACATACAGTGGACCCGTTTTGAGTCATTTTCCCGGCTCTGAACTCAACCAAATATCTGGTCTGCGATTGAGAACCTGTGTTACCGCCGAATAGAAATGGACGCGACATCTCTTTTGTCTTATTTCTCTGTTAATTACGATTTAACACAATTTAATTTATAATTGTTTTTGTTTTAAACAAAACCAGATTTAAAGATAAACCAAAAAGTGATTTGTCATTAATTGTAAGCCTTTTTTCAATATAAACGATAAATACTTTTAAAATTCAGTACTTTTTATGACTAACACTTAACGTTATTTTGATTTTAAATGATTTAACTTTTCAGATGAGTTACGCTTTATTAATATTAATAAATTTGAATCCAAAAGTATTTATTATTTTGTAGAAATGATTGCAAACAATTCTATTGGAAAAACAGTTCTCAAGTGAACAAAAACTTTTGCAATCGTTTAAAGCTCTAAACCCATACTTTTGCGCACTTTTTGTGAATTAAAAAACAAACATTTATTTTATCATTGATTTGAACAGTGATTAAAGTTTGAGGGAAACAAAATTCAATTTTTTGGTTATGGATTATCCAAAACTAACTGAATCTCAAATAGGATTTATTGGCGCCGGAAATATAGCGCTCGCCATAGCTAAGGGTTTCATCAGTTCTGGTTTGTATTCATTAAAAAATTATTTGTTTTAATAATAATTGACATGAATTACAATTTCAGGTCAGATAAGGTCAGAACAGATGCACTTCAGTGCGCCTTCAAATCGAAATCTGACGCAATTCAAAGTTAGGCTCACTTTCCAATTGACATAAATATGCGTAAAATATAATAAATTTTATAAATTTTGTGATTGATTAGGAATTGGGCTGTTTTACAGTGAATGACAACACTGCGCTCTTCTCTCATTGCACTGATAGAAGTAATACAAAAATAGTATTTTTATGCGTAAAACCGATTGTTATAAAGGAACGCAAAACAAATCTATTTCTCAATTGCAATGATTTGGTGTCAACTTATGGACCAATTATAGTGATCACAGTATTGGCCGGAACTACAATCCAAGCAATACGTAATGCATTTGGTTTTGACGCTAACAGCGCTTTGAGTCATAAAATTAAATTCGCGAGAATTATGCCCAACACTGCCTGTAGTCTTAATAGTGGTATTTGTGGCATAAGTACTGATGTAAATGACCCTCAATTTCAACATTTCTTGACTTCATTTCTGAGTCCATTGGGTTTATGCGAAGTCGTGTCCGAATCACATTTGAATGCCGTTTGCGGTCTTGGAGGCAGTGGTATAGCATTCGTATGTCTTTCTGATGCTCTTTGATATTGTAATTTATGAGATTTTAATTTAGTTTAATATCTAATACCTATAGGTCTACAGTTTGATTCATGCCATGTCTGACGGAGGCTTAAAGATGGGTTTGCCTCGAACTGTGTCCACAAACATTGCCGCACAAACAGTACTCGTACGACATTTTTATTATAAGTTTATAATTCATAATTGTCTTCTACTTTTTAAATGCTTTTACTTATCTATAGGGCGCAGCTTTAATGGTATTGAAGACTAAGAGGAATCCTATCGATCTCAGAGATGAGGTCACATCTCCTGCTGGAACTACTATTTATGGTTTGCATGCTTTAGAAAAAGGATCCTTTAATTCTACAGTTATTGATGCCATTGAAAGTGCAACTAAAAGAGCTCATGACTTGAGTTAATTTCTTATTTACTTTATTTTTTTAAACTGTTTTAAATCAGTTTTTTTTAATTTTTTCTTTCAAAATGATGTGTTCTTTAGTATTATAGTCAAATAAATGTAATTTAAAAACCAGTCAATTATAAGTTTGCATAACCAATAAAGAGATTCAATTTTTAAATGCATTTTTATTACAATCAAAACATATTTTTAAAATTATGACAAAATTTAATTTAAGTTTTATGCGTCTGTTGTGGTCTCAAGACTTGAATTAAACTTTATTATAGTATAGCTCTAGATATGAGACAAGTATAGGATTTATTTAATTATTTAAATTAAAGAAAGCGTTACATTCAAAAGAGCATAAATCTTGAGCGTAAATCAGAACAACATTAAATATTTTTGAAAATAATTAATCGTAAAAATGTTTAAGAGTTTAAACTTTAATTTTGCCAATCGGTTAACCAAAGCGTCCGTAACCACCGCCATATCGTCCGTAACCACCGCCATATCGTCCGTAACCACCACCATATCGTCCGTAACCACCGCCATATCTTCCTCGTCCATAACCACCATAGAACTGTGCGTCAACCATAGAAACCAAGACACAGCTCATTACGAGAACTAATGCAAAAATAGCGAATAAAGTTGAGTTCATTTTGAGTATTTGTTTGTATCGTTTGTTTTTAAATAACAAAACTTAACAATTAAATGT
>JAUJYT010000880.1:0-14493 GCA_033996565.1 Nanhermannia nana
TAAATTATTAGAAAATAATTAGAATGTGATGCTTGAGTTGAATTTTGGTGAATATAAGTCAATATATTTAGGACATAATGTTTTTGGTGAAAACACTAATTTTAACATTTTGTCCTATTTTTAAAATTTTATATTAAATTTTATATTAAATTTATTGATTTAATGTTAATAAGAAAATTGATTAAATTGAAGAACGCTATAACGCTATTATAGATAATAAAACGATATATTAGTTAAATATCAGCTCAAATGATGACAATAGAAACAAACAGAGATTTAATTAACTTTTAGTTCATATTTCGGTTCAAATTAGTGTTGAGGTAGAAATTTAAGTATCAAAACAATGATATCTAAAATAGTATTATAATTAACTCATTTACTCAATTATTTTGGATTATAATATAAAAATTAAACCACATTTTGTTCTTTGATTCGACTTCTGATTCAACAGCCAATTCAATAAATGACTTTAAGGGCACAAAACAGTAGATTTTCTACTAAACAATACTTTTGTCAGCTGTCAAGTTATACTAAATAGTATTCAATATAATTAGTTTTAAAGGCTTTAAAGGCATTAGAAATATATTGAATAAAACAATTAAAATATAGATATAATTATAATATTAAAAAAGAGATGAAATAAGATTACAATAAAAGAGCAGAACCTGTACAACAATTAATTGGCCTCAACAATGGCAAAGATTTTGCCTTCAATTTGCGGTAAAAAGTCGTTATCGTCAGTAATCTTCTCGTAAACAAATTGGGATGAAATGTCTGTAAGTTCGTTGTCATTACACCTCCGCTTGAAATAGTACTGCCATTGGCCGCGTTTTGCAGGTATCTGTTGCTTAAACTTACGGAACGTAATGTGAGGACCGGTTAGATTCAACTTATAGGGCACTTGTTCTGTACTATACTTAACCGTAACTGTAATTAAAGATGAATCCAAAAGCGAACTATTGCTACTATTATTACCGGCCGAAGGAACTGATATATAACTTGCAGAACCGGCAAATATTCGTTTTGGAGGAGAAACGGATCCAGCGATTAGGGGAGGATCTGTTGGGGTCTCGTTTGGCGTCTCATTAAAAACTTGAGCGCAATGTTTATCGAGAATCGATTGATCGCTTTCTTCAGAAGCACTAAAGTCAAACTTCTCTCTGAGCAGAGCGTCTTTTAAGGTGGGTTTAGGTCTAAAATTGTTATTATCCGTAGCATTAGCTGCCGATGACTGTAAATGCCGAGAATTGCTGTTACTATTACTGTGAACTGATTTGTTATTATTCGATACGTCAATTACTTGGAGCGCTTCCGCCAGTTTCTTATAGTTGGTTAGTTCAGAATCTTGTTGTCGTTTATATTTCTCCAACTTTTCTATAAGAGATGAAGCGAATTTGTCTGGATTCGTAGCAGAGGGTGGTATCGGTTTTATGTTTCGAGGATGTGGAGCTACAGCTCCTCTCAAGTCACTGACGGCACAGACATTTGTATTATTGGCTGAATTTATTTTGGCGTTTTGTTTGATGGCGAGGTTCATGTGTTGTAACTGCTTCTTCGTGTGCGGCAGTGAATAGAGACCACTATTGAAACCACTGTCAGCGCTTTCATTGCCGACACAAGACATGGATTCGTTAGTTGAATGAGAAGATATTGACTGCAATTCGCTGTCCTGAGCCGATGTCGGCAGTACTGTCGCGTACTTCACGTGATAAGGATTGGGAGGATTTGGCATTGCTTTCGATCTGAAGTATGACTGATATGCCGGATATGTGTTATTATTTGGTGAAAGTGGATGTGATTCTGTTGTCAAACGAGACGAGGAATTGGCCGAAGGTTTTGGACTTAAAATTTGATTCAGATTTTTCATCACTATATTTGTTGGTTTCGATGATATTATCGAAGGATTGCCAGCGATTGGAAACGTTTGTGATATTGGCTGTGATTGAGATCTAATGACAGCATTTCTATTATTGCTGTTTGTGTTTGAGCTTTGATATGAAGTCTGGAGTTCTGTGTCTTCATGAACTGTCGGCAATACGTCGTAGTATTGGTTTCTTGTATTATAGTTATCAAGTGTTGACTCAATTTCGGTTAAATTATTTGCATCTTTAGGACTATCATAACCTCCAATTGCGCCCAAACACTGGTTCTGTGACTGGTTTTGATTAAAATAACTCAAATATAAGTCCGATCTCAAGAAATTAATATAAATCGAACTTTTCATCTGTTCTTCGACTTCATTCTGCGCCTCATCAAAAATATTTCTGTCAAACCGTTTGTCAGAATCTCCGCTGTATTTGGTGTTCATTAGACTGCTCTTCACTTTATCAGTCAATTGAATTACTTTTGATTTCATAATAAATTTCTTGAATATAACATTAATTATCTTTTTAATGATTTCTTTGTCCTCAGCCTTCTTGAGTCCCTCGCAGGCAAACCAAAAGTCTAGTAAATCAGCGAAGCCTTCGCTCAAAAGATATGTCTTAAAGAGTTGAACGCCTTCTATGTCGTCAATCAGATAATGGAAGTCTTGAGACCACCGCACATATGGCGGCGTATCGTATGATTCGATGAATTGTGGCGAACAAGAGGCCGACCCCACAGGCGTTCGATCAAATGCACTGTCATTGCGGTTATTATTCTCGTTTATATTGTTATTTCGGGTCAACTGTTGTGTTCCTGTCGACTGTCTTTGTTCTGAATGCGAACCACTCTTTGACTTATGATTTGATATCAAATTGTTTTTGTTGTGGTTTTGTTTCGTTGACATGTTTTCCAACACTTTCTCTGTAAATATTTATTAATTATTATTATTATTCATTAAATTATTACTATTTATGAAATGTTTGACTCAAAGAAGTCATTGTATTAATTGAATTACAGATAAAACAAATGGCAAATAATGTAAGAAATAAAGGATTAAAATAAATCTCTTTTATCATTAAATACTTATTAATTGAAAGTAAATCTCAATAAATAGATAAAAGTTTTACTGACTTTATATCTATAATCAATACCTTTAATGACATGACTTTTATTAACTATTTTTGAATTAATATTATTATTACTATTATTGCTAACAATCGGCGAATTATTATTATTAATAGTATTAATAGTATTACTATTTATGTTATTATTATTATTATTATTAGTTTTATTCGAATTGCAATTTCTTTCCATTTTTTCACTCATTTTTGACACGAAAACCAAAACTCAAAGTAATTATAAATAACTGATAATAAACACAAGTTTTTAAAAACATTTAAATAGATATAAAATCACATTTTTGTCATATAATAAACAAATATATGATTGAGATAACAGTCAACTCAACTGTTATTCAATAAAACTATAAAATGGCAGTAAATGTCGTTTTGTTTTTAACTAAAATATAGAAATTTAATTCATATTTAATGTTTGGCTTACATTGTTTTCTATTATTATAAATAAAATATTTTAATTAAATCCTTTGTCAGCCATTTATTAAAGGCGTTTATTTGTTATTTGTTTTTATGCCAATAGAAAGCATAGAAAGGAATGCGAAACAAACTGATACTCTCTTAACAAACACGTGATTCCAGTTCAAGACTCTTTCCATGAGTTTAATACAGTTTATCCCCGAATATAGTGAACCTATTCTCCAATGGAATACTATTACGTTCGTGATTAAGATCACAAATTATTTTGAACTCTAATACCACTCATTAAAACTCTAATTATTATCAATTAATGAGTTTATTGCTCAGTCAATATTTAATTCATGCAATATATGAATTAATTTTTGTTAAAATAGTTAATAATATTCCTTAAATCGGTTTAACTTTAATTTTGAATTTTTTTTCAAAGACTTTATTGCAAACAATTTATAAACACATGCTTTTAAAGCATTGGATTTCAAAGTTTATTGTTTGCATATAATTTTCAGAGTTATTGATATATCACTAAAACTTTCTATAGTTTACAGTCTAATGAAAATGAATTTACTATAAAAAGATATTATTTACACTATCGGTTCATAGAAAGCATTTTACTATAAAGGGGATTAACTGTACTTTAAAACCGTTCAAACAAATCTTAAATTACAGTAAATCTCATCTAAAAAAATTAATTAAATTTTCAAAAGTTTCGAAAAAATAACTTATAATAAAGTATTTAAAATTAATTAAATTTATTGTCAAAAATTGGGTTAATTTTGATTTTTGCAAAAATTACTTTACAATTATTTTATTATTCAAATAATTAATAGACTTTATATAATAAGCTGACCTGTATTTGTGTTCAATTGAATGTAATGATAATTAAAGAATGTGTTAACTGATAGTTCATTCATAGTATAGTTAGGCTGTTATTAAATAGTTAGTGAGAAGAGAGCATAAGATGTCACTACAGGTCAATTCGAACGCTATTTTAGAGTTTAAAAAAGTTTAGTAAAACTTATTTTCATTCAAATAATTAAAAAAAGTTTTCTTCTCTTTAAGACATTGAATATCACGGAATGGATTCTTTAGAAACTGACGAAAAGGTTTGCAATACTTTTTAATTAAATTGAAAATATATTAAAATAATTAAATATTTATTATATTTATTGATTACGAAGAAAACAATCACTACTTTGACATCAATTGAGAGCAGAGTTGAGTCAGAAATGGTCTCAAACCTAAACCCTTTAGAGAGCAGTAACTGTTCAACTGTGAGGAGAGGTTCGCCTCAATTAATAGCATTAGAATGTCTCGAATCTGGCGATCACAGCAAGTATTCGGTGACAGATGTGGTCCACAGAGAACGCACTCATCGGTCATATCAGTTGTCCTCTTCGTCGAGACAATTGCATAACGAAAAGGAAAGACTGAGACGATTGCGAATGAAGTGCTCTTGTGATGCGTTGAGACGTCTGGTGCCGGGTCTCACAGATCGCACCGACAAAGCGACTGTTTTGGAACATACGGTCAACTTCTTGGCTCATCTCTCAAATTGCGAGGGAGTTAAGTGTGAGGTCAGTGTAAAGGGCTTTCAGGGCTTTCACAACAATCCTATTACACAGTTATTTGCTTTTCATTTATTTTAACACTTTTTTTATCTTTGTTTCTAAGGATTATTTGCCACTAAATCCTCCGCCCATATCATCTAAAGTCTTCGAAATCTATCCCAACCTATCTTCTGGTGATTACCACTATTATCAAGCTATTCCTGCAGAAGATCCAGAGCTCAAACAATTAGAACAACAGCTGAATGAATACGAAAAACAGCAAGAATTGAATGCAAACACTTCTCATATAATAGAATTGTCTGAAAGTAATGGAACACAATTCGTGACCACTTCTGATGGCTTGCAATACATGATAATCGATAGCACACAACAGACTTCCTTAGAACACAACCAATACGTCGAACAAAGTATTGCCAATTCGATAGACACGAATGTTCAAGAATTACAACTTTTGGAATTAGAACCCACTCAAGAAATGAGAGCCAGTGCTTGTGTTGACAACAATTATAGTCAACAAGTAGTGATGTCTTTAGACAACAGACCTATTGATGGCGCAAATGATTGCATTAAATTCGTTGAAGAAGTGGTCGATATGTTGTCCGAAGAGAAGGAGAATATGGATCCGAAGTCAAAGAATGTTAAGAGAAAGCGTATCACTAAAAAAGTTAGTATTAGGAAAAAGTGCGCCGAAGAAGAGTTGGCTTCGATTGAGCCCAAGAATGACGGCAATGGCGACAGTGCTCTCGTGATCGTCGACACTAATAAACCGAAGCAGAAGGCGTTGAAACCAAAATTGAATAAATAGTTCTTATGTTTAAATAACTAAACGTTTATTTGTTTTATATATAAATTTTGTTAATTTGCATGAAATTTAATGCTAACCTTTATTTGTTCTCTTATTTAGATCTTTATTTATGACATATAAATATATAAATTATTAAATTTTTATTAAAAATATATTTATTTTAAAACTTTGAACTTATTATTTAACTGAAGTCCTATTAAAAATCTTTTATATGCAAAGATTAGATCCGTAATAGATTTGTGATAAAAACTTTTATTAGGAATAAATATAACATTTTTAGCATTTTTTGAGATTAAGATTTAAAAATCTATTTAATAGAAATGAATACAATTTGAAAGAATTACTATTAGATTCTTGAAACTCCGCTCAAACCTAACAGTTAATGACCAGATATTGCTCTAATGAATGTTGACTGAGAATTATGCATCACTTCATCACTTATGACAAACACATTCTCTGTTTTTGGTTTGCAAGTTATAGAGTGAGAACTGATTGGGCATTCATATGAACTGATCTCCACTACACTTACATCCGAGAACCAGTTCATTACCGTAAAACTCGTATTTCTTTAAATAATCGACAATTTCTTCCACATATCCGACTGTTTGGACATATTATTGAAATTTCCAACACAAGAGTCCATGTCTTCCTCTGGAGAGCGCAACACATATTCTATTTTTGATTCCAAGAAATCCTATGCTTTCTTTTTTACTGCTTCTCACAAACGATATGATAATTATATAATTTTCTTCTCCTTGAAAGCCATCCACAGAACTAACTCTTAGTTTAAATTCTTCTTTTTCATCGTTATTAGAATTATTAATTTGTGGACCATTTTCTTGCTTCCTTTTGCAAAAATTTCTTTTTGTTCTTTCATTAAATTCAACTGCGCGTTATATGTGGTCAAAACTGTTATCTTCTCTTCTGGATAATGACGTAAAAGGAAATACTTGACTAACTCTACGACTAGTTTAGCTTCATATAAATTGGAACGACTTCTGTCCACAACTTCACGGGTATTATTGCTGTCTTCAATGTTGTCGTGATTTAAGAAATACATGTCTTTACGTGAAGTGAATTTGATGTGAGGATATTTAGTAACTGTTTCGTCATTTCGCAGATCGTCATAAATTTGTGTCACTTTTAATAGCGAAGAAGTATAAGGTTTCATTCGATGCTGAAGTGTTAGCCGTTTACAGTCCATACCATTGTTGACCATTCGTTCGAACAAAGATATATCGAGATTATAGAGATCTGTGAGTTCGCGAACGTTAGTGATTGGCCTCAATTGTTGATAATCTCCAATGAGAATCAAGTGCTCTATTTGTGAAGAGATGGCGGTCATAACATATCCCTCAAGCACTTCCGCCGCTTCCTCGACAATCATAATCTTAGGATTTAGTGCTTCGACTAATTTTCGATATGTTGGAGCACCAGTTATTGTCAGACCAATAATTAGTGAATCCTTACACAAAAGTTGGTCTAATTTTTCTCTTAAAGGCTTTAATTTCAGAATTTGTTCATTAATTGTTTTTGAGTGCTTCACAATTTCTTTTTCCATAGATTTAAGAAATGTTTTTCTCCATAACAAATATAAAGTCCATCTTTGCTTTTCATTGAATTGATTGATATCTTTTACATGAAGTACTTCATTAAATTTTTTGAGGCTTAACTTCTTTTTGCTCAACTCTTTTTGAACAGCTTTACCAAAATGCGCCCATTAATCGTTGGGATTCCTTAACAAATGCACAAAATTAATGTTTAAGTCAATTATATTTCAAATATATTAATAGTTAACAAAAGAGAGGGAGAGAGTGTTCAACTGTAAAGAGTTTGTTATTAAAAATAGAAATATTATTGAAATACTACCGGTATATCATATAACAGTTATTAAGGCTGAAGACCTATTCATATATTAATAATTGAATATAAAGTGCAAAACATGACCAAAACGTGATTGAAAGTCAAGACCAGACCATAATTGTGGTCAACGGTGGCCTTCACTGCATGAATACCGGTATAGATATTAAAATAAGTTTCGCTTTCAATCATTTGTTTAAAACTTTTATTTCTATTATTATTAATGTTTTGCTTATTATCAACTGTTGCCATCATTTTGAGCCAATTGTCTCACTTTAGCCACACTTTGAACCAGAGGTCGAACTAATTCTTCTCTTAATAAAGAGAATTGAGTCTCAAAATAGTGGTCACTATTATTATACGCTTTTTCTAATAGGTTTGCACTCAGTTTCGGACCTTCTCTACGGTTTATGTCTTCATAAGTCGGATACACTTTTATTTGTCTGAATGGTATCTTCTTTGACTCATCTGTTTCTTCATTTGATGACATTTTCTATTAATTAATTAATAATTAAACAAATGAACGAAAAGTTTACTATATTTTGATTGAAATGAATTGACATAAGTCTAGAATCACGTGATTATTAAATGTTTTTATTTAAAGCTAACCTTTATTTACAATAAATTACAACAACAATAAAACTTAACAAAAAATAAGTAAAAAATACTTTTAAACTGAAAACTTTAAAAAATGATAAAAAATCTAATTTTTTAGTTGAAAAAATAAACTGAAATATTTTGATAACTCATAGCTAGCGATGATGAAAGCTCGAGCTTTTCAGGCTCAGTGGCGAGCCTGAGCCTGACCAAAATAAGAAAAACTGAGCCTAGGCTCGAGCCTAGAACCTTCGAACCTGAACCTGAGCCTTGAGCGTGACATGGAAAAGTGGTTTTAGTAAATTAAATTGTCGAATACTTATATTTTATTCAATTGAAATAAATCGAGTTTTATTCAGATAGTAAATGAAGAACTTATTCAGAATTGAAGTATTTAAGCATAGATTCCGAGCACATTAAAGTTTGAGTCGAGTTTTTAGAGTCTGTTTTGCTATTTTGATACGACTTCAATAACTATTTTTGCGCAGTCTTCTTAACAGTTTCTTTTCTAGGCTCATTAGGCTCGAGCCTGGTTCAAATTGTGAGCCTGAGCCTGAACCCGCGCCTCGAACCTGCTCATCACTACTCATAGCTAATGATAAGCAAATTGTGAATTTTGCTGTTTTTTGTTTTTGCATAAACTATATAATTGTGTTGAGAGGGTTACTAATAATAAAAGCCTTATTTTAAAGGCTATTTTTAGTTTATTTAAATTATTTAGAAATCCAACTTATTGTCTAATAAATGACAGTCCGATCGGTCCAATCGGGTCTAACTGTATGCCAATAAGAGTCTTTCAAGACTTTCATAAAGCGGTCCAACTTAGTGTACTCTACACCGGTAGTAACTAAACTCTAGTTTAGCTTTAATAGCAATAGTTATAGTTTAGTGTAGTTCTGGTGTAGTTTAATGACTTAAACTATAATGAAAACTATGCACCGCTCAAACAGTTTTAGCATTTAACCTAAACACGGTAGAATTAGAACCTAAACCGAAACCAGTAAAATAGTCTCACAAAATGCTTGTTTTTATGCCAATCGAGTCTATTTGAAACCCTTGACATCGCATTAATAATAAAATGTAGTGAAATATCTGAACATTCATATCTGTTCATATCTGAGCAGTCTTAACAATTATACTCAAATATAGTTTAGTATAGTTTAAACTCTGCT
This sequence comes from Nanhermannia nana, assembly GCA_033996565.1. Classification (NCBI taxonomy): domain Eukaryota; kingdom Metazoa; phylum Arthropoda; class Arachnida; order Sarcoptiformes; family Nanhermanniidae; genus Nanhermannia; species Nanhermannia nana. Next base: position 9,422 of record JAUJYT010000880.1, read on the forward strand.
GTTTTAAAATAGTTCCGTATGGTTTAGTCAATTAAATTTGATGGGTTGCTTAGCTTTAATCATTTGAGTTGGAAAAGCAGTTTATGTTATGTCAATCACATGTTATGACACTAATGCGAATATTCCCAGAGATAATATATTTCACAAACAATAAATAGCTTGTTTATGAGCAAATGTGAACATTTACTAATATTAGTGTAAAACTAAAATCAATCGATAATTATATAATGTCTTTAAAATCATTAATCATATTGGGAATAATTGGTATTTGTAGTGCCCGACAAATAAATGAGGCGGGACTCAGTCTTATTGAAGAGTACGAAGGATTTTATCCTAACTTTTATAACGATCCAGTCGTAAGTGTTTAAAGTTTTGGTGCTTACCATTTCTCAGCAAAGTCTATAATTTTAAAAGTTTGAGACCATTTTATAAAGATATCAAAACTGTTTCATAAACTAATTAAAGTATTTGAAAATAAAGAAAACGTCGCAATTCTCTGTTTCTAAAATTGAATTCAATTGTCAAACCATAACTGTCTCATTCTTATTAATTAGAGAAGAGTATTCAATAGTACTGTTACAGTACTGTAATATTTTATTTACATAACTGTATAAGAATAAAAAGTTTTTCATTATAGACTTTCTCAACTATTTTCTCAACTATTTAGAGTCATTTTTTGTTAGGGCTCAAAGTTTGACAGTTTTTGCATCCTCTGCTTCACTACTAATTGATTTGCTTCTGTTAAGTTAGATATTATATTATATTAGCTTACATTTTTAAAAAGTTAAATAATTATTGTATATAATTATATAAGAATGCTAAATGCTATAAAGTTCTCGTTAACAAAATTCTAATTAATCGAAATAGTGGTGATTTTATTTTATATTATGGCATAAACACTAATTAAATAAAGATCTTAATAATACAAACGTTACTTCGCTTAATATATAAATACAGCTGGTGGAAAACGAACTACTTCCATAAAGTATTTGCTTATAACTTTTTAGTTTGGATTTGTAAAATTTAAAATTTTTTATGACATATCCTAGAATAATGAGAGATTTTTTTGGTATAGTTGAACTTGGGTACGGTTGACAAATGCGGATGAATATAATCTATTGGCCAGCGTGGTAGGCAAGCGATCGCCCTGACCTAACCTACTCTAAATAAACCTATGTTTTTCTATGCTAATTAATGTGGATTCATTAGATCGAAGTGATTGCGCGCGTAGCTGTATGGCACTGGGTTAAATTTAAAAAATACAATTAAGTATAGCCTACCATTCTCTCATCTAAATGACTTGAGACCGTTGCCAAATTGAAGCTATTGAAATTGTCTTTCCAGGTTCTTCATCAGGTTTTTAATAAAATTTATATTTTTTGTTCTGCTGAGTAAATAATTTATGAACTATGAAAAATTTTATTCATTAAAATAACAATAGAATCAATTGAATCATATAATCAATCGTGGAGTTTATAATATCGAATGATATTTTATTCAATAAGGCAAAAAATATAAATCTTATTTAAAATATAATGGAATACTTGGAAAGACAATTTCAATAGTTTCAATTTGACACCGGTCTCAAGTCATTCAGATGAGGGAATGGTAGGCTACACTTAATTGTATTTTTGGAAATTAAACCAGTGCCCATCCCGCTATGCGCGTAATTTCTTCGATCTAATCAATCCATAGATATAAGTTTATTTAGGGTAGGGTATGTCAGGTCAATTGCTTGCTTACCACTCTGGGCAATTGATTAAATTATTATATTGAACCGCAATTGTAATAGTATCCACCGTACCCAGTGTGGAAGTGTTCGTTTTCCACCCTATAACTGTCAATACTTTGTGATTTCAAATAATCGTTTGATTAAACATTAATAAAAATGAATTTTTCATAATTTGGTAATTTAAGGGAATAAAGACAATAGGCTATGGACACGCGTGTCATGTGAACGATTGCAGTAAAATCACAGCTCCACTAACTAAAGCGCAAGGCGTTGAGCTTCTTATGCAAGACTTAGTGGTTCACGAGACATGTGTTGACAGCAATATCCCCGGCCTCGATATCGACAAGTTTTCAGCTTTGGTCTCATTTTCGTTCAACTTAGGCTGCGAAGCACTCAAAACCTCAACTTTGGCCAAAGACGCCAACGCTAAGGACTATAAGGCGGCCTCTGAAGAGTTCGGCAAATGGGTTCACGCGGGCGGTAAAGTATTAGCTGGCCTCGTCAAAAGAAGAGCCGCAGAAAAAGCTTTGTTTTGTTCGAGTGGATGCTAATTGGGTTCAGCTATCATTTAACTGCAGTTACTTTTAAAGCTTCAAATACTATTACTATTTAATATTCTATCTTAAAATACAGTATTAATAAAACAGTATTTGTAAAACATGTCAAATACGTTTAATATTAGCCAACAATTACTGTTCTCCTTTAGGGAGATAGTCCTCTATTCGGGGTGTCTTTCCTTCTTTGATAAATGTATAGAAAAAAGTCCTCCTTTTCAAGAAAATATTAAATGCCTGTCATTTAACTTTTAATACTATACTATACAGGTATGTTATAAGTAGTGACGTCCCCTTTCATTTTAAAATGTGTTCCTTTTGCTGTCTCCGAAGTTGGAAACGCTATTTAATATTCATTTTAGATTTAAGTTGTAAGTTACGACTCGTAACTGTACAAAAATGAATCGGTAATCGTATGAAATAAATCCTGAAGTATCACAAGTTTTATAATAATTTTGGTGAACATCTGGTATTTTATAATTATTAAAAAAATGTATCCGTGTCTGATCTATAGAAGACAATGGCGTTGTCGTCATTCATCTTTTTATCTTTTTGCTTAATTTATTATCGGTTTCGTTGCTATGATTTATTAATTTTAAAAATTTCAAATAAAAATATTTAATGTATTATAAAATTTAGAGACTTCTATTTTTGTTAAGGGAGAACAACTGTATGCTAATTGAGTTAACCATAATAAAGATTATTATTTTTGTTTCTTAATTGTCTTATGAAATAAATTTTTAGTTTGTCATATTGTACAATGTCATGCTCAAGGACTGGTCTTTTGAGGGAAGAACTTTCTGGTATTCTCCAAATTCAAAAACTTATCGGTTTTCTGTCAATTTTTTGTCAAAATTTTAAAAATAATTTTCGCGCCATTTTTTAAACAAATCATTAAAAATCAACATTTTGGATATCTATTGAAGCATAAATCCAATCTATAAAAGCTTACTAAAAGTTTTTAAAAAATTAGAAAAGCTAAGATTTCACTCAATAACAAAGAGAGATTAAAAGCATACTTTCCTAGTTTAGTAAAAAAGGAGGGAACAAAGTACGATTTTTAAGATTGTATACTGTATCTGTATATTTAAACTGGCCTGCTAATCAATGAATCATGCGGCTTAAAATGTTGCTTTGTCTCAATGCATGAAAGCCTACTTTTTGAACATACATTATGTTAAAACTGTACTGTTTGAGATTATTTTACAGCTATACTTTATAAAATCCATGAATCGACCAACTAATGGATGACATCAAAGTCAACAAATCAGATACAAATTAGAACTCTTACATATGTTGATTAGTTAATTAAATACTTTTTATCCGCATTTAAAGGCCGTCTATAAGTATAATACAAAATAATAACATGTTTACATATAAAATTAAGTATATCACCTGTATTGATATACTGGTATAACTAGTATTTTGATTTTTGAATAATTATACAAAAGCAAAGGGAATCGACAACAAAATGTTTTAAAAACTGATTAAAAACAAGAAAATATGCAATAATTTGCAAAAGTTGCCAAAATATGCAAATTGAAAGTTAGTTCATATTAATGCTTATTTCACAATTGGATAGATATTCATAATTGCATGCGATATGAAATGAGTATGAAAACATACTTTTTCATAGAATTGACAGCCCTAGAAATAAGTTAGGTATTGATGTTTTTTCTTCAAATTAGAAACAAAATAATGAAATAAAATTAAGTTGTTTTCATTTCATGACAATTTTCAATATATTAAAGCACCAGTATTTGTATTTTTAAAAAATAGAATCTAAAGTTTCTATTCAAGTCATTGTTTAAGATATTTTAAGTCTAAATTTTTTAAGTACTATATAAATAATTTTTATGTTTATTATAAAAGAATTTAGTGTTTTATTAAAAAATTTGATCTTTAAAAAGCATTGTTACAGTACAATTAGGTTTAGCACTTGCGCTCACATCGTAAGGTGTCAATCAGACATTTGTCAATAATTAGGTGGTCGGAGGCTCTCTCGCTCTCCCGAGAGCTGCAAATCGATGTACAATTAAAACTCAAGCTCTTTGTTAATACAGTGAAAATGTGCGCAGCGATGGGCACACTCGTGCTCGGGGAAAATGAAACTCTTGAAGGCGCGCTATAGCTCGCCCTCCGGTACCGAACGCCTATGTCAGCAAACATGATTGAGAGACTTTCATCGCACTAAATTAGCTTATTTTAAATAAATATGTAATAATCTGTGCGATTCTATGTAAAAATTCTCTAAAACTTAATAATATGTTTGTTTTTTATAAAAGTAAAAATTATTGTTTCACAAAAACCATTTTTATATATAACATAGTTAACGCTCTCCCAAAGTCTTCACGTTCGGCTATCAAACGAGCACTCGCGCGTTGAATATCACTTACTATGCATATACCGTATATAATAGTGTTATGTCATAAAAAATTTATGTGAAATATGTGAATAAAAAGGAAGTATAGGAAACAGAATAACAAACCTATATATTAAACTGGATATATATCTTTACTCTACTTTAATAGACATTCTGTATTACAGAATAATCAATTACTATATTGATAGATATAGACACTTAATGAAATGAGTTTCTCTGTAGGGATATTTGTTCACACAAAAGGATTACATCTCTTTTACTTTTGTTTTCACTAATAATTCAAATTAAAGAGGTATTATTGATATTTGTAAAAATTTCTATAAAAAATTGCTTTCAATTCTCTTGAAATGACACTAAAAGTAAAACATAAGTTTTTAAAATGTTCAGAATTTTGTGTGATTTT
>JAUJYT010000881.1:0-14482 GCA_033996565.1 Nanhermannia nana
TGCATTTGAATGAAACCATTAGACTATCAAATAATATATTGGATGCATTATGTGAGAGAAATCCTGATTTACATATATTTATTGTTCACATAATAACTGTTAAAGTGGTTTTCGAGCGCTGGCGTTACGCACGCTATTTCCCATTCATGTCATGCCTAAGAAATTTATATTTCATTTAAAGAGTATAATAGAGGTATCAATTAAAACAAGAGATAAAACATTCCATTCACTCAGTATTGCTGAGCTATAATAAAAAGCACTCAACTGAGAAATGAACGCATCTTTTTCAATATAAACTTATAACTTATATATAAATCACTTCAATCATATTCACCTAAAATTAATTATCAAATCTATAATTTTAATTCAGACATAGTTTTCATTTGAATTGCAATCCATTGTCAATAAAATGAACTAAACTTTTAAGTGTAAACTCAACTCAAAAATCTAAGAAATAAGAAATTTAGGCAAAAGTCATACCATTCTAATAATCTCGGGATAAGTAGGTTCTGATAGAACCCCACGGCCAGCACTGATATAGTCGACTAATTCATTAAGTGTTGCTCTTTTTATTTCTTTTCCTTTTAAATCCGAGACCGGATCCATAAAATCAAATGCTATACAACACTGCCTTAATTTACGTATAAAAAGTGCCTCTTGTTCTCCAGTCGCAACATCTGTACAACAATTTAATTCAAATCAATTATAACATAAAAAGTATTATTAAAAGCAAACTTCAAATAAATGAAATAATTTAATGAATTGTTGATATTTCATCAAAATAAGTAATAAGTGTGAAAACCTTTGAGAAGTGGCAGCGGTTGTAACTCTACTTCACTGGTTAACCGATATCGCGAAGAGCCCTGAGATTTCTTCTGCTTTCGTTTGAGTGAACCCTTTTTGAAGGGATCTATTTTGTCGACAAAAGCCGGCGGCGCTTGAAGTGTACTCATCTCTATTATTTATCTCTTATTTACAAACTTTTCACTTCAATCAACAATTAAACAAAAATTAATTCTCGAATGACTTTAAAATTATTGTCAAATATATATATATTTATATATTAATTATCTATTGAAGAGTTGGCCCTAATTTTTAAGTCATTTCTAAATTTAAACCAATAATCAATTTTTGGGCTCAATTCTCATGATTTCAGTTTTGAGTAAATGTAAAACAAAAGTAAACCGAAAAATAATAATAAACTTTTGATTAAATGAAAACACAATCAAATATTAAGTTCAAAACTATGTATTACATCAATTATTTATAAACATAAATGTGATTATTATTTAGGTTTTCATTAAAAGCAAACATCACTTCAATTGATAGTATTTCTTCGTTTGTCAAAAACAAATTCGCAACAGATCTATAAATACAGAGAAATAAAACACTAATTATATAAATATTAAGAAAAGGAGGTTTTCATTAGTAATACAATTAATCAAATGTGTGTTTATTTAGGTTTCAAATATTTAATTATTAGTCTTATAGTAAATGCTTTGCATAGAAAAACATTTGTAGAGATTTACACACAATTGAAATGACAGACAAAAAGACAGACAAAAAACTTGTGTTTAGATTAAGAAGATTTGCATTAAATTTAATAAATAAGACATTTATTTAAAATATTTAAATAATTGATTACTTATATCAATAATATTGATATTTTTCATACCATTTATTGAAATAATTTTTATGATAACATAGAGTTATGCAATGAATTGATTAAATAAATAAAAAACTATTTTTTCAAACAAATAGACTTTTAATTAAAAGCATTAAAAATTAGAAACAAAATAATCAGTTATTAAAAGTGTTGATAATTAATCAAAAAAATGTATTAAAAATTTAAAAATAAAGTCAAACAAAATGTCAAAACATCTGCTTATTTATGACCAAAATTACATTTAATTAAATACGCATTTATTCTAAATTTATTAAACACTTAAACTATTAATTTCTATAAAAATTATTAATTAAAGAGTAATAGAAATCAAACTAAATATTTACCAATAAATAAATGAACGCAGAAATTGTAAGGATTTTAGTGCAAATAAATATCAATATTAATATGAGATATAAAAAAATCCTTGAGTTTTAGGGTTTATATGGGTTTGAGTTTCGTTATAATGTAAACCTATTTTCTATAATGTTTTTCAATGCAATACAGATGTCTTCCATTTTGATTCCATTCAAACCAATCAAAGCATTTCAAACGTACACAATTCATGTCACGCAAAAAGGGGTGGGTATCGGCTCAACGCCTATGTTACCAAAGCGTTATACGGGGTGAGTGGGGTCTAAAAGTGGAGTGATTTGAGAGTTACATAATTTATGTGCAGTTGTATTCCTCCAAACGGGCAATCCTTACACTATTGCGACCGGCGATCGCTTCACATCCGATCAAATCTTATATGAAGAACAATATAAACCTATAATTATATCTCTTTTATTTGTTTTCCTGCGAATAAATTACTGTTTATGAGCTTTTCATATCATTTATTTTCTTTAATTAATGTTTAAGCTTTTTCGGTTAATTTTTGTTTTTTTAATTATGATTTTTTATGTTTAAAATAATATTTTTTAAGTTTATTTTTATTATTACGTAATTAATTGATAAACAAATGCTGAGAAGAGAGACAATAAGCATAATATATCTTTATATAAAATAAATGTTTCTATTGTTTTGTTATACAATAATAACACAAAATCAGTGCATTATTTCATTATTTATTCATATTTGACATTACTTTGAATTAATTTGAATTTTAATTACGTTCCGAGTTTAGAGACATTTAATTTGAATACCATTTCAAACTCATTCACATATATTTTGTCATAAGTTTTCGGTAAATATTACGCATAAAAATAGTATAAAATTATTTTCTTATTTAATTAACTAATAGTTTATTTAATTCTAACATTTTTTGATTTAATTTTATTAACATTTGAACAAAACTTACTATAAATTAATTGAATTTGATTTCTGTTTCAAAACCTAAAGCCAAGCAATTAATTAATTAATTAAAAGTTTTATTAAGTCATGAATTGAATGACTGAATGAAACTCTCATTTGAGGCACAGTTTGTCTCGCATTTAGTTGTAATGAAAATTCTTTTGCATTTTTCTTAGATTTTAATATATTTTTGCTCTAATTTGTGACACTTTGAGAGTGTATTCAAAATAGTTTAAAGTGAAATAAATAGTAATCTTTAGCGCAGTTTTTACGTAAAACTACATCTCTTTGAAAGAGAAGTAATTACGAAAAGTTTTTCTTAAAGTGATAGCAATGCATAAAATTATTTATAACTTTCGTAAACTTGAACTCACTCTTGAAGAAAATGTTTTCTTTAATAAAACCTCAAGTTTTTGAAACATTACTCAAAAGTTAGAACTCATTTCAAAAATTTTTACATAAAAAATAAACTAAAGCTTAAATTATAAAGTTTTGGCAATTTTTCAGATACTCTTTGAAATAGCGATCACTTTGTTAGATATAAATCAATAATTAAGACAAACAAATAAATTGAACAAACTTTTTAAACGTTAAGAAAGCATTAAAATTGATTTAATATTATTTAGAAAAGATTTATTCAATTGAAACACAGTTTAGTCATAAACTGAATGCTGAAGTATTTGAAGGCTTTGAAGGGAACAAAATCTTCATTAAGAACCGATAACTTTGGTAATTCGTTGATCAGATTTGGATTGAGACAAAAGCGTAAGCCATCAATGGATTTGTCGACAGCAAAGCGTTTCTGTCATGAATCTCATGAGTCAGCGAACGGTGACATCAAAGTTGGCACACATGACGGCATTTTTCATTGCGATGAAATACTCGCATGTTTTCTATTAAAACTATTGCCTCAGTACAGAAACGCATCAATTATCCGCACCAGAGATGAGAACGCTTTAAAAAGCTGTGATATCGTTGTAGACGTCGGGGGAGTTTACGACCCATTGACCCATCGCTATGATCACCACCAAAGGTCATTCAACGAAAGCCTGAGCTCTTTATTGCCTAACAAGAAATCGACAATAAAACTGAGTTCTGCTGGACTTGTATTCGTTCATTTCGGTCATAAAATAATCGCTAATTTACTTAATTGGGACCCAAATGATGACAAAACTGATGTTGTCTTTGATAAAGTTTATGAAAACTTTGTTCAAGAAATTGATGCCATCGATAATGGTATTGATATTAAATGTTTTACTAATAAGATTACTTTGTTTTTATTAAAGTCTATTAATGTAATTAATTTGTGTCTGTAAGGGGTCAATATATGCGACGGTGAGCCTAACTATCGAATCACGACTAACATAAGCTCAAGAGTCGCTAATTTAGTTCCGCATTGGAATGAGTCGTCTTCTGATGATATACTATTCGATAGATTTAGAAAAGGACTTGAATTAGTTGGAGAAGAGTTTAAGGATAGAGTTATTTATTATGGGAACGTTTGGTGGCCCGCAAGACAACAGGTTCTCAATGCGATTGATTCTCGATTCGATGTCGACAAAAGCGGTGAAATCATTGAATTAAAACAAGTGATCCCATGGAAAGAACATCTCTTTCTATTAGAAAAGAAGAACGAAATCAATCCTGAGATTAAATTTGTAATATTTTGTGACCCAAAAGGCAAATGGAGAGTACAGAGTATCCCAATTTCATCACATTCTTTCGAACTTCGCGTCCCATTGTTTACAGATTGGAGAGGTTTACGAGACGATGAGTTGAGTAAAACGGCACAAATAGATGACTGCATTTTTGTTCATTCCAATGGCTTTATTGGTGGTAACGCTAATCGCGAGGGCGCTATTGAAATGGCAAAAAAGACCCTCAAATTAGTTAATGAAAGCGTTTAAGTTATTATTTAATTTATTGATCATTTGATTTATATATATATTTGTTTCCAATACTTGAATATTACTAAATAATAGTATTCATAAGAATTAATTGCTTTTTGTACTTAATGGAAATACATATATAACCGAAATAAATCTTTTTTATAAAATTTATTCATAAAACACATAATCTTATCGCTAGTATTAGTAAATTTGACATTAAAAAAATCTAATAATCACTTTCACTATCACTTTAAGTTCGTATATTTGAAGCATTTTTTTATTTCGTATAATTTTCAATTAGAACCATAGCTATAATATTGTATTGTACTTTATATGAACTAAACCTACTGTCAATGCAAAACATTAAATAGTTCTTTAGTTCAACCTTTAGTTGTGTTTATCGGATAAAATTCATGTTATGTATAAGTCGAGAATTTACATAATTTTATAGTTATCGTAAAATAATTTGCTTTTTAAATACACAGTGGAGTGCTTTTACCTTTTATTGAAAATATACTTTTATAAAAATCTCTGCCGATCCTTATTGTAAAAGTTTGTTTACCCGTATAAACCCGTTATTATATCCCAAAAGTAACAAAAAATAAATGTTCGAGCTTTATGTGCTTCATATAATGTTCATTTGATAACTATAAGTTTGAAAATATTGTTTCAACAAAGTTGAGCCCTTTTCAACACTTTTTTGATGATTTAGCAATTGTTAAGAATTTTTCAAATGCAATGAATCATACCTTAATCACGTCATTATCTGTATTTATAAACGAGAATTTTTGCAATTCTCATGACATTACATCTCATAATAAAAATGAATAAAACTTGAATCAAATTTTAATTATAATAAGAGAAAACATTTGAATCGAAAAAATGCATTCAAATAAAGACAATGAATGAAATAACGAATGAATAGAGAATTGACAGAAATCAAAGTAAAACCAAATTAAATGTATGAATATTATTGATACAAATGAATAAAATTAACAAAATTGAGAAAAACCAGCATTTGATAAAATGATGAATTTTGTAATTATGATGATTAAGGTATAATATAATTATAGAAATTATAATAATAGCACATCTTTTTAAGTGGTGAGCTTTGATGGAAGTCCAGCTGATTCAGGGAACCGTTGGTGATAACGCTCTTCTTTAAGAAACTTGACACTAACCAACTTCTTCTCACACCACCAGCCATGCAGTGCATTGAATGCATTGGTCGCGGATTCAATCGAATCACATTTCAAGTAAACGAGCCCTTCGTGAGAGTCCTCTTCGATTTCAATGTGAACGATACCGTGTTTACCCGTTTTTGAGGCGATCGCCGTCTTCTCCAAAATAGCATTACGTCTATTAATCTTCCAATTTTGTGGATCTGATAGTTTGGTTTCTTTGTCGAACATATTTCTTATTTTAAGGAATATTGTCGGCGCTGAGAACGGCATTTTAGGAGCGGGCCCTCCATTGTTGGCCGATTGAGAGACATTGTTATCGACAGCAAACGCCTGTCCCTGCCATTCGATATTACCAGTTCTGATGATTGTTGAGCTGTTGCTTCCCTGAGCCTCATTATTGCCGACATGTGTTGCCATCCATTTCCATGTCTTGTAATCGTCTCCCTCTATGTTTTCGATTTCTATTTTGACTCTCGATTCGGTCGATTCGATGTGTTTCACAACTTTAGCCCAAATTCGTTTATACTTTGATGTCTTGCGTTCCGCAGCAGAAAGAAGAGTATCGCGAATGTGCAGTACAGGCATCGATTGAGGATTGTCTGGAGATTGAAGTAATTCTAGACTTTTCTCAACTAAATCGTAGACTAAATCTTGTTCTTCAGTCTTTACTCGTTTCGAGTGTTTAAAGTATAAAATGCTCGCAAACGCTATAAAGATAGCTATAAATGCAGTAAATATTTTCCAAGAATTTTGTTTCAAAACTAGTAATGAATGGCAGCCAAAGGGCAGGTTTAAGGGGTAATCATCGCTGATTCTAATCTTTGATATCTCTTTGAGAGAATCCCTAATAGTCTTCAACTGCCAGTTAGGGTTCAATTCAACCAAAATGAGAGCATTACCAAAATCTCGATCATAAACAACATTCAAATCTTCTTCAATATTAATGCCCTCTCTATTAGACTTAATTATTTCAATGCTACTCTTTATTGCATTCTTGAGATCCTTAGTTTCGAAATGTTTGGGATCAATAAGTGATGATTTCTTATCATTGGGACCGCAGTAGTATTTCAACAGTGCTTTATCGATAAAAGTCTTAATTTCCTTAACAATAGTTAGTGCGGGCATTATATCAGATTTGTATTTAAGGCAATTATCACTATCACCGCTAAACAACTCATTATTACTGTCCGTCAGACAGATGGGAGCCACCAGTTCCTCATCAATAAAGTGAAAATTAGTTAAATCTACGGCTGATTTTGGCGATGAACTGATTCTTGTATAGAAATAAAAGGAAAAAATGAAAACAAAAAATAATACAACGAGTACTAGAATTGCAAACGATATAAAATTAGAGGTCGAAGAAAAGTTATTCGAATCTTCATAACCAGCAGCTGATGAAGACTGAGATGGTTTTGATGTTGTGATAGCACTTATATTAAGACCCGGTCTGTGACTCAAAAGTCTTTTCCGAATGTTTTCGTTTTGCTCTTGTTCTGTGTCTTCACTATCACTATAATTGGCCAGTTTCGCGACCGGCGGACCCATTGGTGTGAAACCCGATCTGAGCGGTGGTCTCGCAAGCGGTGAAAATGTCGCAGAAAGTTTAGAGGCGTTTGTCATCGGTATGAGCGGTGGCGGAGGATATGGTCGCGCAAAAGGCACTCTTTGTGATGATGACAACTGATCCTGAAGTGCTCGAGAGGGAGGAGTTGAGGCTTTCTTTCGCGGAGATTTTCGGATCTTAGACATCATCTCTTCGTCAATCATATCATCGTTTTCTGAACTGTCTGACGAATAGGTAGTCAGAGTTGAAGAATGACTGTTAGTATCAGAGCTCACAATACGCGGTCCACTCGTTAGAGCCAAAGATTTTCGGCCACTTTTAGCACTTTCTGTAATCTTCTTATTAGACGTGATGGTGTGTATTGTCTGGCGCTTAGTCTTCGGCGTAGATGTCTTGGACTGTAGGGAAGTGCTGCCAAATTCTTCATCCAATTTCCTTCGCGGAGAACTTCTTTGTGAAGGCGTTCGAAGTGATGACAAACGCATTGACGAAGACTTACTGCTATTGGTATACAATTCATCTCCATTTGTATCAAAATCATTGCCAACACTGGTATTGTTGTTATGATTGGTTTGACTCAAGTGTTGATCTCTTTCATGTTTTTCATCTATTAATTTAATTAATTTCTTGAGATATACAGAACGTGTCGATGCTGTGATTGGACCGCAATTGAAACCAAACTCTTCTTCGAGACGTTTACGTATCGTTTCGTTCGGTAACGAATTCAAGTCTTCACTATTGTTATCATTACTTTTGTGACTCATTTTTCATATTAATTGACAATTCATTTGAAATAATAATAAAATATATTTTATATTAAATAAAATTAAACAAAAACTTTTGATTTAATTATAATGAAAACTAAAACCAAAATTAAATTATGATTTATTGATAAATATTTTGCTTATATTTGAGTCAATACTTGTCCACCATTTATAGCATAAAATGCTTGTCTACAGAGCAATGCCTTCAATGGGCGGAGACTTATAACAGTCGCTCAAAAAAAAGTTTAGACTTTTTAATATTCATACGCTTTTAATGTGAGTTTCAGTCGTCAAAGCAGTCAATGCTTAATAGCATTGCTCACTATTTTAATGATTAATTACTTAAAAATTGATTTAAAATCAAATAAACACAAAAAGTACTAAATTTTCGTTTTTGTAATACCGGTATAGAAAATACCGGTAATTAATATGAAAATACTGTTCACATTCTTATTAGTTTTGAAAATAAATAAATAATTTACTAATAAATTACGAAAATAATCATAAATCTCTTTATACATTCGGCTCTCATTTGACTAAAATAGCACTTAATTAATAGATATTAAAAATAGTTTTCTTTTTGTTCTGTGTCTTCTGTTGAAAGACAAGTCTGTTATGCACTAAAACTTGTTTGCATTGTATTAAACGGTATAATAGTTTAGCTTTAAGTATGAAAAGTAGTGTTAACTTTGGTCAGACTCGAGCTAACGGACTGCCAGACATGCATCTTATCATTTAGAGGAAGTCCGTTATCACAGATCATACTTATGTCAGACCAAAAAGAAGTACTGTTTTCCAGAATTTCTAGTTTTGAATTCACCCAAAAGTACTTTTCAAATCTCAATGAACTATACTTTTGGTGAATTTTTTGTAACTTTTATTTGTCTTTTATGGCTATCTTTTTAATCATTTTTGACATATTTTTTAATTTAAAAGTTCTTTAATCACATTTTTTAATTTATTAAAGTTTTTAAAATAACTTAAGCTTTACTTAATCTTAAGATAAAGTTTAGCCAAAGTATAGTTTTGTAATAAACGAGTTTTGTATGTTTTATAATTTGAATAATTCTTCAAATAAATGAATTAAATGCTAATTATTTCTGTGTTTATTTTGAGTAAAAGTAAAGTATATTTTTGACATCACATTAAAATATTTAACTTTAAATTTATGTTAATTTTCTTCACACGTGTTAACAAAAAAAAGTGATTCATTTTTAAAGTGTTTTTCATTTTGTTTAACTCAACATATAATTTATTGCCAACAATTGCGTAAATGAATAACATTTTCACTCCAATTATTTAAATTCTTGACTAATTCAAGCACAGGTCAAAGCATTGGTAGGGGTGAGCAGGGGGTGGACTCTTAAGAATTTCCAAAAAGAGGATCAAAAACTCTTTTCTGAAAGTTTTTTTTTCAAAAGTTTCACTTAAAATATTAATATTTATCGTTTGCTCTCAAATATATTAATCCTATATTCTATGACATAAGTCTTGAGATAAAGGTTTATGCGTGAGATAAAAAAATATAAGTTATACTGTATTTCAAATATAACAATAAACTGAGATAATGAACAAAAAAAATCTATCCATAAAAGGATTTAAATGAGAATCAAAGAACGCGTTTCAATTGTTTCATAAGTATTTTGATTATGCCTTTAATCATAATTATAATAAAGTTATATCAATAGCTATTGTTAATCAGTTTTGCACTAGAGATGAAAGTTTTTAGGAAACCTTTTTTAGTTTATTCAGCAATCATTTCTATTCACATACAAAATGCAAATAATACAATAGAATGTTATTTAAAGTTGATTTCAATTTGTAAAAGTTTTATAAGTATTGCTGTAATGTTTGTTTTTCCATTTTGCAAATATTCACAAACCTGTACCGTAATTGTAATTTTTGTTAAATTATGTTTAGCAAAATTAATAGCTTATTATCGAACTCGATCAGACTGACCAAAACTCATATATTGAGATTCAAGTGTGTTTTATATGCAAAGTTGTGTGTAAGCACTTTCTTATAGTAAACTATTATTAATAATTCAATAGAAATTCTATTAATAACATCATATCTCATAAATATTTTAAAGTTTTCTGTGTTTAGTTTCCATATTTGTATGAGACTTAACCTTAAGTGAATAGTGAGACAGACCAGAGAAAGACCACTTGATTCGTGAGAATCAGAAAACTTGCGTAAGAGTGTGGTCAGTATTACTATTTAGCTTTTAAATTAATATAAAAGCTATAAAATGTTTTCTACAGAAAAACTTATTGAACCTACATCCCATTAAACCAAAATGACTCCCACCTCCATTCCATTTCCACACGTACTTTCGTGCACTCATTCCAATGATTCCAATAAATTGAAATCAAATGGCTTATCACTATTTTGCACTACAGATGGCTTAAGCTTTCCCTTAATCTTGAAATATTTTGAGGATCATTCAAATTATACGTAGTTTTAGGATTGTTGTCGCCCTCCCTCTTATGTAATGCTATTTTGACATTTGTGTAATGTCTGTAATTCGGCAGATCTTTGAGCGTAAGAACCTCTCCCTCAACGATAAGACGTATTATGTGAATGAATAAAGCAGTTGATGTCACTTTTTGTACCGCAAGTGGTATTAGAAGTGTTTGCTTCACAAAAACTTTTAAAAATTGAAAAAACTTCATAAAACGTCTCTACCATTAATCTAAGAAAAAGGCACTGAAAGTTATTATAAAAATAGATATAAACTAATCTGCTATGAAAGGACACAAATTGCTATGATTTGGTGAAAAGACACTTATAAAAAAGCCGACCGTAAGCTGTAATGCATACGCGTATAATACCTGACAAACACTAAGCTATTGAAAGGCTCTCTTAAATGCCTATATATGGTATGCGCTCATATATGACTCAAATGGTCGCCATTACAATGTGTTGTATGTTGTCATAGGATTGAGTGCCGGCTTTTGTGAGTCAAACGACATTCAATAGCGATAGCATTAGTTGTTGTCTGACTCAAAAGCAGAGGTTTATAAGCATTGCTTTCCATAAAACTAGACTTTAATTTCGCTGAATATCAAACTCATTTTAATTTATTTCTCTTAAGCTGTCATTTGTTTGGACATAATATTATTTATTTAATAATTTTGCTTAACTTGTGATCAATTAATTTGACCCTTAATTACGATTTGAATCACAAAAATGGTATGAATTTTATTAATATTTTGAATCATTTTTTTTCATTGTAAAGCATTTTTTCACGGCTTTTGTCGTTAACGCCCTTTTTGTGCCATTATTTTCATTATTTTTTTAATAATTTATTTTTAATGTATTGTAATTTAGCGAAAATTTTAATTAATTTTAATTATAATCATAAAATTTTTTTTACTTAGTGTTAAACATATATAACATTTAATTAACTTAAAAGACTATTAAAGCAAACGATAAGATATTAAGATTGAACTCATTTTGTGTCACATTTTTGACAAAAATAATCACTTCTTTGTTGAATCATTTTTTCGCCTTATTTGACAACTATTTTATGCAAATAATTATTTACTAATCATTGAAAAATATCAAATTAGAGTTATATTTAGTCTTAAAATATATTTTTTTAACAATTTTTTTGATAAATAGAATGATTTGATAGTATTTAGTATTTTCTGAAATGGTTTGTTGTGTTGTTTGCTCTCATTTTGTAATGAAATATAAGACTTTCGTCTCATCTGAAGGCATACCTCTGAAGATCTATTTATGGCTTTGAGTAGTATTTGTGCAAAAGTTTATTTTGAAAGCTTTATGTGCTCTTAACCTACACTTAATCCTTACTTTTTAAGAGTTTAACGCTTTGCAACATTTTTTGCATAACAGTTATGAAACACTAAAAAAAGTGTTGCTTTTCTATAATCGATACTTATCATTAAAACAAATGCTTTTATTATATTATTCAACAGTCTTCAGGAGTAACCGTTTCTACAGAAGCAAAGACTGTCTACGAAGAAGTGAAGAAAGACAAGAAGTATCGATACATTATTTATCACATTAAAGACGAGAGGGTATGACATAAGCGTTGTTTTTGTCTATTTTTAGCTGAACTTAAGTCTAATAATAAAGATTTGTTAATTATATTGTGAATTGAATTGATAGGTGATAGACATAGAGACGACCGGAGCACGTGATGCGACTTACAGTGAATTCTTAGAAAAGTTGCAAAACTATAAGACCGATTGCCGTTACTGTGTGTTTGATTTCCCGGCAAACATTCCCGTCGAAGGAGGACAAGAGAAGAGCTCTATGAGCGTAGACAGGCTGGTCCTCATGACTTGGTAGGGCTCTCACTATCTCGAGCCTTATTTATTATGTCGTTTGAAAAACTATTTTAAGTAGTCTTTTAGGCAGAGCTAACGTTTAACGCGAATATATAGTAGCCGTTCGACAGTCAATCATTTTGATTGTGTTGTTGACTAGTTTTAGCTGTTTTTATAATAATGAGCTTTACTATGGATTTCATAACTGTTTCCCTTATTCAGTCTTTAGACCTCTCTCAGAGTTTATTAATTAATTTAGAAATTAATTAATGAATTCTCATATAATGTTAGAATAAACGTAATGTTATGCTGGACTCATGACGAGGCACTCTGTTCTAAATTGGTGTCTAAATATAGACGTTTGGATCGGGTGTTGTCTGACAGAAGTCTAGAGTTCATATTTCAAATAGTTTTTCAATTTATTTATTATTTTATTTTTATTTAATATGATATAAAGAAGTGATAATAAAACTATTAATGTTAATGAACTAATAGGTGTCCAGAAAGTGCTAAAATCAAGCAAAAGATGTTGTACTCTAGCAGTTACGATGCACTGAAGAAAGCATTAGTCGGTGTATACAAATACGTTCAGGCGTGCGATTTCGAGGAGGCGTCTCAGGAAGCTATAGAAGACGCGTTTCGAAAAGGAGGCAAATAAGTGTAGTTTTAGTTTTGGGCTTAATTTGCGTCATTTTGAGGGAACTATAATTTGTGAAGTCTTGTAATAAAACTCTTCTATTTGTAAAATTAAATCGAATCAAAACAAGACGAACAACTTTTCTCAGTCATTAATTTTTGTTAATTAATATAATTATTACATTTAAATTGAAATATGGATGCAAACAATGCTCGATATGATAATTACATTGAACACAAATTTAAACAAATTTATTCTATATCTAAAATTGTAATCACAACTGATTGGATGCGTAAATGAAATTTTGTGATGTGTTTGATATTTATACAGAACTTGATTATAAGTTATTCTAATCTTTTAAGTATACTTATGTCTAAATTTCATCATTAGTTTCTCTTTAAAAGCTATGAAATAGTATTTTAATTATAAATTCTGTTTTGATCTATTTTTTCCTTAACTAACATTATATTCAAATATTTTCGTCCTTTTCTCTAATTTGTTAAGTTCTGTTGAATTCAATATTCATCATCTTTTTGAAATCTATATCAATAATATGAGTAATTCTGTAAAAGTTGGTATACCTATGAATGTAAAATTTGGAAATTATTTAAATAAATGACAAATTTCTTCAGTCTTTTAAATTCATTCAAACGGATTCAGTTCTCAAAACAAACACTTTGTATTGAGTATAACACGAGTCAAAAGATTTAAAATAACATTATCTTAACTCATAAAAAGAAACCTTTCTTACAGATTAAAGTTTAAAAAATGAAATTATTTCATTACCCATAATAACCTCTAATATAGATAACAATTTGTTGATTCACTTTTCAAAAGAAAAAATAATCAGATTTTTAATTCAATGTCTTAACTAATTATTAATACTTAAACTCTGCTTATCAATAGTCTACTGATAACATTTAGCAAAAGTAGTGATGAGCATAAGCTCACTGTGAGTTTAGCCTAGTTTTTGGACGAGCTTTAGCTTAATATTTAGGGGTGAGCTTTGAGCTTATATTCAATTACTAGAGCTTTAGTTTGACTTAGGACTGGCTCAGCTCAGCTCAAGCTCGTATTTTGCTCAAGCTCGTAAGCTCAAGCTTGTATTTTGCGTATTTTGAACTTGAATGAGCAAAAATATTGCAAAATAAAACTTAAGTACAATCAATACAGTTGTTAATCAAATCGAT
>JAUJYT010000882.1:0-14482 GCA_033996565.1 Nanhermannia nana
CTCAAATCCGATTTCTTATATATAGTGAAGGGCAAAAGCTAAGCTTGAGCTGAGCTGAGCTTGTCCCAGCTCAAGCTAAAGCTCAGCTAATTCAATATAAGCTCAAGCTCATAGTAGTGAGCTTCTATGAGCTTCTCATAATGATTAAAACCAGTTAAAATCAATTTTAAAGAATTTTATTGCCTTGAACTTAAGATTAATAAGGGAGAGTATTTCTTACTTAACTTTTAAAAGTTTTAGATTTGACAGACTTCAAAATACATTGGATATAAATTAGGGTTAAACAATAAAATATGCTTTCATATACTTTAAAAAGGTTATCAAATAACTGATATTTTCCACTATAAGCTCAAGCTCAAGCTCACCCGCAAATGATAAGCTAAAGCTCGGTCAAAAATAGTAAGCTCAAGCTCAAGCTAAAGCTCACCCTAAAAAATTAAGCTCAAGCTCAAGCTAAAGCTCACACAAAGTGAGCTTATGCCCATCACTACTTATATAATCCGATCACTTGTCCATTATATTATAGAGAACTCATAGGAGACGCCGTTTCTTTGAAAATTGGAAAGAAATCTGGGCCATACTGTATTTGATTAAAGGTTTGATGAGATGAGAAGCACAAGAAATACTATTTGCCGGTATAATAAGTTTGCAATGGATTAATATTTTTCAATAAATTTTATGGCTTTTAAAAGTATTATAATATAAAATAAATATGTCTCAAGTCCAAGAGTTCTAAAAACTTTAATATTTGGCTAAATTAAAATTTATTGCGAAAAAGAGTGGAAAAATGTTTGATTTATTTTCAATCTGATGGTGAGATGTGTCCAGAATTAAAGAGCAACAAAGCGAATGCGTTCTAAATGTAAACTCAAAAAACCACAAATATTTAAATAATTCATAAGTCCATGAAAAGCGAGAGACAAACAAATCAGTTAAAGCAATCAAATATCATATAAAATTTTGCTATTTGTAGATTAATTTTGAAAGAACATTAAATAACGTTATAATTATTGGTGATTACGAGATAATTACGGTGAGTCTCAAAAAGTGTTTATTATTTTGATTAAAAATAAAAGACACAAATATATAAGTTATTTGAAAGAAAATATTTAAATTTAAATAAAATATGGAATGAGTTAATATTTATGAAATAAGTGTTTCAGTTTGAGCTCATTCTTGCAAAGTATTTTGAAAAGGAGCTCATGTTTCGCACTGCGTTGAATCCAATTTTAGTCAATAAAAGCTATTTTTATACCAAAAATATCGTTAATCTCATAATAATACTAAGTTTAATATTATTTGTAATCTTTTCATTTGCTATACTGTTCTGCATACACATTATCATCCAATTGTTAGTAAATTAGCGTTAATTACGGCCTTAAATAACAATTCCTAATTTGAAACCAACGTAAAACGCAATTAATTCAAACCTTTAGTGAAATTTTTATCGCCTTTTCATGAAATTTAAAACAAAAGGTCAGAAAAAAGGAAAATTGGTAAAAAATGGAAACCTAGTGACTACTTAT
This sequence comes from Nanhermannia nana, assembly GCA_033996565.1. Lineage (NCBI taxonomy): Eukaryota > Metazoa > Arthropoda > Arachnida > Sarcoptiformes > Nanhermanniidae > Nanhermannia > Nanhermannia nana. The sequence continues at coordinate 1,527 of JAUJYT010000882.1, forward strand.
ACAAATGTTATTAAAATTTAGAAAGTAATAAAATTTATTAATACCTAACAAAAGTGAAGAGTAAAGTGTGATTTTAGTGCATGACTGAAGCACTTGCACACTAAGCAAACATTATGGAGTTGATGATCGTTTGGCACTGCATACGCATACTGTACTAGTATTTACTTTTAAAGCCTATCGTGTTTGATAACAACTTTTCTAATATAAGACACCTTTTATTTGTTGAAAACCCTTAGAATAGCTGATAAAAAGCTTATTATTATTATTGTCAAAATCATTGAAAACTATATTAAATCATAGTCTTTGAAGTTAAACATCGATTTTTGTCTCTTATTATCACTAATACTCTTTTGAACGAATTCAAGAAATTCAAACAAAGCTTTTATTCATAGGGTATTATATACAGTATATTTGCAAATATATTGATATCAATCCTACTATACTCTCATCAATTTTCATTAAACTCAACCATTTGAAAACAAGTTTATATAGAAATAATACTAAAATGAAAATTTAGTGAATACTATTTAAATAGAACTTTCAATGCTTTCAAAAGATATATAAATATAACATAATCTTTAATAATAATAAAAGTAAAGATGAAATATTTGCTTTTCCTTTTCAATGCATTACTTCTCATATAAGTTAGATTAGAATTGTCTGCTCTTTCTTGTTCTCAACTATTTTAATAACACTATTTGGATGACATCGAGTAATCTTTGGGTGGAGGCATACGTTTCTATTCAAATAGATTATTCTCATATCTAAAAAATACAAAAATTGATTACACCTTTACTTACGTCTAAAGTTAATTGAAAACGAAACTAAATTTCATCAAAACTTAGAATTCAAAAAAATCATTAAAGTTATAAACAGTTAAATGTCTATATGGCTCACATCAGTGATAAAATTTTACCTTCACTTACATGTAGTAGCGTTTGAAAAAATAGTAGAATAACTAAAATATGATAATAAAAATTATGGGATTCAGTAAATATTGAGTAATATAACTGAAGCAGGAAATGGATGTGGATTTCTATAAGAGCTATAAAACAACTCAAATATTTCAGTTGAATAATAAAATAATAAATTATTTAAAAGAAAGCAAATTTATGTATTATTACTATCAATAATGAAGAGCATAGGCTCAAAAATGTTAAAGCCCGAGCCTGTAAGCTTCCAAAACAATTATATATTGAAACAAAGTATTTTTAAATACATAGGTATAAAAGTAAATTTGATACAACACAAATTAAACTAAACTTAAGTGAAATTTGAGTGCAGGTTCTTCAGGCCTGAAAGGCTCAGTTTGAGCACAATTATAAAACTATTAGTCTGTGATTTTTGAAAGTCAAACAATGAAATACTTAATGATATTTTTAAAGATAGCTTTGTTTTAAATGAAAGTCTTGTGTTTTATGAGTCATTAATTTATTTTTAAACTTCGTTTTGTATATATTTATAAAAAGTGACTTAAAATATATAAAATTCTATGTAATTTTGCATACATTCAGGCTCTTTAGGTTCAACAGTTTGAGCCCGTGCCTGAGCATAGGTTCTTCATTAACTATTAATACAGTAGTTACTAATGTTTGGAATTGGAATGGATGTGGAGTTAAACTTAATCTTTTATTTAGTAAAAGACGTCAAAGCTATTGTCATGAAATGAAATTATTTTCTTATTCTCATTAATTTCTAAATATTTCTTGATATCGATGTAATAACTGAATAATGATATAAGACTTAAATACAACCCTATTGTTCTTTAACCTAATTATCTTTCGCAACATTTTATGAGAATTTGATTTCAATGACTAAATAAAAAAAATGAGATCTTATTTATTTTCATGATTTGTGGGGATTAAACATTATTTTTGTGCTAAAGTAAACTTTAATCTCACTCAAGTAGAAAAATATATAAAAGTTTTTATATTTTTATATTCATTGGTATTTTCGGTATTTCTATATATATTATAAGTTATACTTATTCTGATCGATACAGAAGTTTCGATGAAATCAATATCAATTGCCATCATTTCTGTTAATACAGACTTTTTTGTGAATAACAAAAATGGAAAACTATTTCAATTCAAACTTCAATTAATAGTTAGACTGAAGAGAAATCAACAAAATAGAGTCCAAATGAATGCAATAAATAGTGAACAACAAGTGCTTTAATCATAAATAAAAATTATCAAAACTTTGATTTAAAGTAACACAAAATGAATGATAAAACGGCAAAACAGTGTATACATAGAAAACAATATAAAACAATATAAAGTATTGAATTAAGAGGTATTTCGAGTGTTGCTATCATTTGAAAAATATTGGTTTTGATAACCATTTGAGACATTCATGTGTTGAAAACTAATAGTTTAGTCTTTTATCACAACTACTATTACGTGAACTTACAGTGCATTCAATCGAATAGTTTCACAACTATTTAATCAATCAATCGATTGGTCTGTCATTTCAATGATTGATAATTGAAATAAAATTTAAATAAATAAAGACAAGAGTTGGGCAGTATTTGAAACAAGTGTTTCATCTTTAATAGAAATGTAAACAACTGTCTAATGACTTACCTTTTGGTATATGAGAAGAGAATCAGAAGAGAATCAGATGTGAGCCAAATGTGGTCATCAGTTAATCGATTGTTTATATATTTAATTAATTAATTGTAACCAAAATTGACCAAAAACTCAATTACAATAATATGTACAGCAATTGAAAAGCTGTTTAAAGCCATTAGTGATACCGCTCTGTCTCAAAGTATGTCTCATTGCAGACAAGATCTCGACTCGAATTTAGGCGTTGCGTAAAACAGTGCCTGCGCTCTGAGTGTGCTCTCAAACACATCACTATAAGCACTGATTCTCAACCTTTTAAAGTTCACGGATCACAAAATGCACCAAATGTTTCATTTTTCAAAACTAAGTTAGGAATGGGTTAGGAATCGGTTCCGATTGCTGAAGTGGCACATAATTCATGTTCTTTAATATTAGACTCTATTCTACTTTATACTTGTCTTAAATCTATCTCAACATTAGGTTTCACTCTTTGGTTAAATATATTAACAGTAAATATAATTCCTTTGATATTAAAATTATATTAGAGTTATATAAAGGGAATCTGTTATACCGTACAATTTTGTGATATTATTGGAAAGCTATTGTTTTATTAGCTATAAGAAAAAGACGATTCCATTAGTTTATTGAAGCAATGAGTTCAATAAAAATAAATCATTATTACGACTCATATCTGATCCGTGAAATGAAGGTTAGGAAGTGTTGTGTAGAGTATGTCAGAGCATAATCTATGCCAGTCTTAATCGATTGCCAATAGACTAACTTTAGTATTATATAATATAGGGGGTATAGGGTATAGGGTTCTGTTCTTTTTTATGTAATACTTTTTAAAAATTTTCTCCTAAATATGCATTTTTTATATATCTGCCTCAGATTTAGACTTTTATCAGTTAAATAGTTATATAAAGACCAGCAATAGAGTCCTTATTTGTAATGTTGTTGATAAGCTCAGGCTCAGCTCAGGCTCTTATTTTTTAAATCTAGGCTCAGGCTCAGGCTCAGGCTCTAGGTTTTGAGTCTAGGCTCAGGTTCGGAATTTTCGAGCCTAGGCCTCGGCTCAGCCTAACGAGCCTAAAGAGCCTGTAGACAAATTTTTACTTAAATTCGTTATAACTTACTATTTTGCTTCACAGTGTTTGAGTTTCTTAATTAGTATTGTTTTTTGAATAATTTCGAACACTTTTGATAAGTTTTCGTATATAATTTTTTGTTTTGAAAATTTAGAGGCTCATGTTCTGGGTTTAGAACCCAGGCTCAGGCTACGGCTCTGGGTTTTGAGTCTAGGCTCAGGCTCTAAGCAAGGCTAGGCTCAGAAGCGGCCTTCTCGAGCCTATGGACATGATTACTTATTTGGTGAATCACTTCAAACTGATCTCTGATCATACAGTAGTGCATTAATGGAACGAATAATTCATATGAACTAAGTTTTCCCATAGTTTTCCTACTTTAGACTCCATAACAAAAAGGAATTTAATATTTTAGTGGAGATCACACTCAATTCTATAGATACTTTATCAATAGCTATAGAAAGATCTAAAATGTTTTCATTAGTAAATAAGAGCGATTATTATGCATATACCTGTAAAGGTATATAGGTAATACATAAATAGTAAAGGTATTGAATACCGTTTAATTAACTCCACATTTTTATTGAGTAATATTCTATACTATTAAAAAAGAAATTATTTGCCATTATTTTAATAAACCATTTATCATATTATATATTAAAACTATATTGGATTGGAAACCATTTTTATCATTGCATTATTAATTAGAGCTCAACTTCAATAACATCTAGTTTTAAAGGATTTTTGAAAGGATAATATACCTAAATATACTGTATTTTCTGATTTAGAATGAATTCAATAAACTTGAAAAATAAAATAAAATCCACTGCAAAAAAAACTTTTAATAATCATATTAACAAAACTACAGTATGTCTGGAAAGCCTATGCATGAACTGTAGCGGCAAGTTTTGCATTATTAAGAAGTTATGTCAAACATTAATCAAAATTGAAATTAAAGTGAAAAATTTTCGATTTTTTGTTCACTTTGAATTCTGACTCTAAAGGTTATCATTTATTTGTATTTTATATGATGCTCGTATTGCTAATAATGTGAGTCAGAACAACTATAATTGGTTTTTCAAATAAGGAAAGTTTTTGCATTCAGTTCTTGTTATTTTTACGTAATACACATATTGTTAGGTTCTTGATATCGATTGATATAATAGATTAAGGTATAAATAATTATCAAAGAAGAGAATTACAAATCAAGTATAATTATGTCTCGTAGTAAACATAAACCAGCATTTATTGACATTTTTTCCTTTTATGATTTAGTTTGAAATACAAATAGAAAAAAATTTTACTATTTATTAAATACTCTTTATTCAGCGCAAGCATAGCTACCAATATCGCAAAACTCTATTTCCTGACATAATTAAAACAGTATAGGTATAAAAGTTTTCATTATTACTTTTTTATGTGATATATGTAAAAATTGAGCTCATTATTGATACAATAAGAATGAATTTTAAATAAATTTAAATTTTAAATTAAATATAAATAATTTAATCTTTGATATTGCATATTAATCAATAATCTAATTAATAGATTTTTTATTATACAGTATTATTCTTATTAATTCTGTATTATTCTTAGAAATTAATGCCGGAATAAATCAATGGAATTGAAGTTCATTAACTTTGGAGTACTTGTTATATAAAAAAGAGCTTTGAAGTACTTATACCTGAATTTAGATGAGTTCCATTATATGAAGCATTATATAAACCTTATGTAACTTTTTTATAATCTTTTCTTCAATCAATTGAACAAATATAGACAGAACTGAATAACTAGTGTATTATTTTTTTATAGTAAGCGTAATACTACTGAAAGAGGGATAAAATAATTGAACAAATGAATAATGAAAGACACAAATTAGTAAAATAATAGTTTTAATGGCATCCACAAGACTTGACGACCATATTTTTATATTTTTTAAGAATAACATTTGAATTATCATCAAAATAGAGTACCATAATTGCTGATAACTTTGTTGGTGCACAACAAGGTTTAGGAACGTTATAAGGATTCATGAGATGAACCAAAGTCTGAACAATTGCATGATTCGTTGCATTCATGTGCGCATTAAGCGGAAAACTGCATTCCCCGTCGCAAAAGAATGCTGCGTAACCATCAGGAGCTATGATCCAATCCTTTAAATTAAATAAAAAAACATATTACTGATATCAAAACAGAAATGTGAGTCTCACTGCATTCAATTCATGACTTTGTGTTTGCTCTCTTTTGTTCTAACGATTGACTTAAAGTGTCGACAATTCTCTAAACCCTGTTTACAGTAAATTATGTTCATATCTATTCTCTTTGTTTGCGAAGATAAGTGTTTGATTTTAAAATTTATTTAAATTAAATCAAAAAACTTTACGAATCGGACACTAATTGATATCTTTTACATGAATACAAGACTTGAATTTTAGGAAAGGGAAACGTTCTGATTGTCAGCTATTGGTTTCTAAAATCTGATTTATTACCATTTGAAAAATAGCTTTTATTAGAAAGAAATGTTATTCGAGTAAAAGAAGGATATCATAGACTACTAGTGTTTAATGTAGCAAAGGATAAATTGGCTGACCTGCCATCCAAGATCTTTGAAACTAACATAAAGAGTTCGTTTTTGACAACTTCTTCCAGAAGCGTATCGATCGTGTGGATCTGTGGGCGAAAAAGACAATAACTTTAAATTGCAAAGCAGTCCATCAAATGGTAGTACAAATGCATACTTAGGTAAGGGTTCCACTCGTCGTGATCATAGAAGGAAACATCTGATCTCTGCTTTTTACGCGTTGCTCTTATTCTCCGAACATTTCCGTGTGACTGACTCTTGAAAAATGCTATCATAAATGGCTGGCGATCTTTAGATCCTTTCGTTCCTATGATACCGATCTCATGTGGATCTATATCTCGATCTAATAGTTCAAAAATATTAAAAATTGGAGAAAAGCTAATATTGTGAAAATTGTTGTTTAGGTCTTATTTGTAAAACTTGTCTTAGTTGTCAAATTGAATTTTTTGATAATCTATTGAATACTAGAAAACGTTTCAGAGAATCTAATTCTTAATATTTATTTATGCTTTAGTTTATGAATCAAGAATAAGAGCAGAGTTTCTTAATTTAAACAATTTAATTGACAAATAAGTAAAAAATAACGGATTAATGCTTTGCTCCTTAAGTGTTCAGCATTTTCTGCACTTTAACCGGCTTTTAACTATTTAAACCACTATTTATTGATAGCATTATATAGGGTTTCTGTGGTGTAGTGGTTATCACGTGCGCCTCACACGCGCAAGGTCGCCGGATCGATCCCGGCCAGAAACAATTTTTTTTCATTAAGTAAAAACTTTTTTTTTTAAATAAAAACTTTTTTTAAAAAATAAAAACATTTATTAAATAAAAAAAATATATGTCTGCTTTTAATTTTTTGTTTTTAATTTTAATTTAATGCAATTTAAAAATATTATTTAAACTAAAATATTTAATTCTTTAATTATAAGCTTGTGTTAAATTAGCAAAAGTGATACCTATTTGATTGGCTCGAATGCGCAAATATAAGCCTAAATTGTGATGTGGAAAAGTAACCCAAGTAATGATTGGATCTGTTACATTAAACATAATCCATCCCTCTTCGTTTGAAACCACGGCAGAATCGACGTAATTCAATACTTTGTCTCTGATTTAAATGATATGAAAACAGATATTAAAAATTTTATAAATCATAAATAACTTGAGTTAAAGCTATTCGCCAGTAAAACAACATAAAGTCATTAAATATTTGAGCCTATTCTTTCTGAGGAGCCTATTCTTTAATGTCAAATAAAACTTTTACATCCCTGTTCTGGAAGCGCTTTTCATGAGAGGAGTCTCAAATAGTTTGGGTTAATATATCATTAATAAGTACTTTAACTTGATTCGAGACCATATATATAGAAAAATATGCAGTAGTTATGTAAATAAAAAGTTGCACAAAAGCACTTACTCAGGATCGTCTCCTTGAGAAAGAAAATATAGAGTCAACTGATAGGTCAGATTTGATGGGAGAGTGTTATGAGATAAGTCACGAAACAGACGCAGTTCTGCGTCCATAATGTTTTCTTCTGGAGAAACCTCACTGACATCGAACCAAAAACGTCGATCTTTGTCATGTCTCAAATGAGGCGCTTTGTGATGAACTGTTGAAGTTTTTATTTGTTAGGATTAGTCAGATATTTAGTCTATTATCTAAAATCTTACTTTGATTAACAAAACTCATAATAACATCAGAATCATTGATAGCATGGAGACTATTATTGCTTAAAACTTCTCCTTCAATAACAACTGGTCCGAGAGCTTCATTGATTTTCAAGTTTCCACTCTCCTCGTCAAGGAATGACTTATACAAATCGATTAAGTATTTTGGCGCTGAATTATCTGTTCCTAAACATTAGGAAAACATGTTACAGCACAAAACATGCATTTGTTTTTAAAATAATGCAAACATTTCTTTACACCTATATTACGTTGTGTAACAAAATGTACAACATATTAATGGCTAAGTTTTATAGCAGTTTTATAGGAGTCTTATATCAAAAATTACATGAGAAGCATATGACGCGAATTGAAAACAAACAGTATTGTAAACATTTAATTGTGACTTACCATGAGTTTTAGGCTTAGGTCTGTGATGAAGACCAAGTAGACTAAGTATTTCCTGTTGCATATCTTTACGCTCGCGTGACGGTAAGTACTTGTATGCAATGGTTTGATCCAACTTATTGTCAGCATAGAACAAAATTGGGGACGACATTAATGCTAATGAATAGTAATGATGTACGCATAATAAGTGAAGTGAGACAAACGCGATGATGGCTTTGGAAGCCATGATGTTTGTCTTTGGTATTTACGAATGGTTTTTGCACTTCTCAAAAGTTGTTCTGCAACTATTCAAAGTAGAAACTGTGCAGACATTTGCAATCCTTTATTGTGTTTTGGACTGTTCCAGTCCTACAACTTTCAAATACGTTTAGAACGAGCTTTCTCTAAATGAGTGTCTGACAGGTGAGAGCCAATACTATACCCCTCTTCTCATCACAAATGCATACATAATGTAATGCACTCTTACATAATGTGAATGTGTGATGAAATGCGGATTCGTTTTCTGCTTATTAGTTTTTCTCTGTTATTTAAATCAATTCTCACACCTTTTGTGCTCTCTTTCCAAGAATATAAATGTTTAAACATTTCTATGAAACACTTTATAACAATCTTATGAATAAGTAAGTTAATGAGTAAGTTATAAGTTATATAATTATGATTAGTGCAAGTATTTTCTTAGAATAATGAACTGTTGATTGCCTATAAACAAAATGACATTTAATTTATTTCATTTTGTGACTACTAATTGTGTACTCATTTTGTTACTTAAAACAAACTAATGAGCTCTCAAACTATTCTTGGTTTTTTTTTATTAAGACATTAAAAGTCGAATATTGAAATTTCGGTTATAGAATAATACAATATTATTATAGAAGAATATAATATAAACAGCACGTTATGAAACTCATAAATAATAAAGAGCATAGGCTCAAAAAACGTTAAAACCTGAGCCTGAAGTCTTGTATTGAGCTGAGTTTGTGCCTATATCTAAAACTTTGTGCCTGAGCCTAAGATTACTAAGTTTCTCATTTTTAAAGTTGAAAAATGAATGAATATATTTAACCGATTGATAGTTTTGCTTTAAATAACAGTCTTTTAGATATGTGATTCATTTATTTAGATTTTAGACCTAGTTTTGTATACATTTGTAATAAATAATGTTGTACATAGGCTCAGGCTCAATTCGAAGATCCTTAAAAATCCAAGGCTTAAAGTTTTCAAGCCTATACTCCGGCTCAGCCTATCGAGCCTGTAGACAAATTTTTTACTAAAATTTACCATAACTTAATATTTTCTTCACAGTGTTTGAGTTTCTTAATTAATAGAGCTTTTGATAATTTTCTGTATATATTCTTCGTTTTGAAAGCTTACAGGCTCAGGCTTTATGTTTTGAACCCAGACTCATGCTCTAACCTTTTCGAGACTATGGACATCATTAGTAATAAGAAACTTAAAGTACATATAATGGTTTCTATCAAAGGATGCAAAATATCATATCTTCTATTAAGACATATTAAAATCCCTAGATATGGCAATTTTTTAAAATTGCTACAGGCCTACAAAAATCTGTGGGGGCTATAGCCCTCTCTGCCCACCCCTAGTTACGGCTGTGCTTGCAGAAAATGGCGCGCAAAAATTGGTATCGTTTGAGCCAAACCTTAACATACAAAATATTAAATTATCACAGTTTTCTGTTTTGCATTTACAGTTCTTCAGGCTCAACAGTAATGGAGGCCTGGAGCCTGACCCTAAGCTCAAAACCATCAAACCTGAAAATCTAATTATACTGTATTGTAATTCACATTCTATATTCACAAACTTTTTTGCCTCTTTCGAATCATAGATAATATGTTAATGTTTTTGAGTTTACGGAACACTAGTGATCCGTAAGATGTAGTTTGAAAAGCGATGCTGTATTTTACAAGACTTGTATATTTCAAATAAATGAGATGATCAGTAAATTAAATACTTTTGTTTATTCTTCATTTTTAATCACAATATAAAACATATTTCAAAAGTTAACATTAATTAAATTAAAAATCTCTTCAAATGTAATATAGTGTTAATGTTTGATATAAATAAGCTAAATATCAATAATCACATAAACTTCACTTTTGTGTTCATCTTCATGTATTTGCATATTTGAATAAGTGATTGCTTTAACTTCTGTTCCCTATCATTACAAAATAATTAAATCCATTAAATTAATCAAATAATTACAAATCAACTCAAGTATGAGAACTCAATAAGAGGCTGTATTACCTGCGGATGTTTGTCTAAATCAAACGTTTCTCCATAACCTCTGGCCTTTATTCGATTGCTTTCTCTGTCGAATTCTAGTATTTTTACTTTCTATTGAGAAAAGATAGCAATTATATTATAATTTCTATTTTATGATGTATTCAGTCGGTCCTAACTTTTATGTTTGTATAAAAATAAACAAAACTTTTAGAACAAATAGGAAAAGATTCTTTAGAGAAACGATTGACTCATAGATCGTAAAATCTTGTGCCTGAAAGTTATCATTTATTTAACTGTAAGTAAATATCTATTCATAAAAGCTCTGGAGCTTATAAATAAATTTTTCAAAATATATTGTATTCGAGTCTGTAGTTTCAGGTCATTATAAAATTGAATGAAAATATCAATATTTATAAAGAAAATAACTCTCAATTTGCTATAACTTTAGCAAATATATAAATATAGTCAGAACTATTATACATATAGATATAACTTTCAATTCACTTCATTCTGGCTATACTTTCGATTTACTCATTGAAGTATAGTATATAACTTCAAAATATTTTAAAACTATATACAAATTAAGCTCTTTTTACTTTAAACTGCTAAAGAACACTATCAGAAATTTTGGGGCAGATTTCTATGCAATATGAATAAAACTGTATATTTATCATATTTTCATGCATATTAAAGAAGAATAAATGCATAGTAATCTACAGTAGTAAAAAAAAAAAAAAATTATAAAGGTTGACTGTACAGGCTCTCATAATTAATGTTGAACTGTAAAGAGAAGTTACGTTACTTTGCATGGGTTTGCGTCAAACATGTCAAGGTTCGGACCTTTAGGGTGGGTGAGCTTTCAGGAATTCTTGAAATTTCGAGGGAGGGGGGCCAAAAACTCGTCGGTTTTCTGAGACAATTTTTTCGCAGAATCAGTTTTTCCGCCAAAAATTTTTTTTTTAAACTTTATATTTTTTTGTAGAAATATTAAAAATAATGGATTTTAATGCCAATGTTTGATGAATTTAAAAATAGATCTTATTACAAGTCTTTAAAAAAGGTAAATTTTAATAAAATCTGAAATTGTAATGAAAATCAAAGAGGGGACCAAAGGATATTTTTACAATTTTTCAGAAAAAGTCAAAGGGGGAACCAAAGGATACATGTTGGATAATCTTGGAAAAATTCAACGGGGGGACACCAAGGTACGATTTTTGAGATTCCGAAAATCTTGGGGAAAAATTTGTGTAATGAAACTGTCAAGTATTTTAACATTTTTCTAATATATATAATGTTCAGTCACCTTTTAAATGTAACCCCGCCCTATCCCGCTCTACCCTACTAGCAATTTATATCTTTCATAATAATTCACATAAAATGTTAGTCACAAATGACAAAAAAATAAGACATGCATTACATGATGTTTGGCTGCGACGCTATTTTTTCGTTGTGTTTGACATTATTTATCATCGTCTGTATGCTTTGCTGAACAAAAATTCTGTCACCTGGTTTGGGCTTTGACTCCCCTTCATAAGTTAACAAATAAGGAGTCAAAGCCCAAACCAGGTGTCATATTAATAATAATTAATGACAAATTTAAAATAGATTTAATTAGTTAATAATTCGCTTTTATCATAACTTATATATTTACTAATTATTATTAATAGTGAAAAATACAGATACATGACAACTACTGTAAACTTCTCAATCTTATGGATTTAGACAGCGTTTCAGGATTTAGGCCATACTTTTTCAAGCTCCAATGCTCCAGGTGGGGGAGGGGGGGTGTTGGCTAACGAAAATCCTGAAAATTGGCCCAAGCAAAACTCATCGGTTTTCTGAAATAATTATTTGCCCAAAATCAATTTTTTAAAAATAAGTTTGTTCCCTAAATTTCAAATACATTTTTATTGAAAAATAATACGAAAAATTAATTATTTTGTTTTTTATAAAACTTGAAAAATCAAAGGCGGGACCATGGTATACTTTTTCAGGATTCAGATAATACTGGTCGGGGTCAACCGCGGGCTGACCGCTCCCTTGGAAATGCCTGATTTAGACCCTATTTTGGCAAATGATTTGTTGCGCACCGGTCGCTCCTATAAGGCTATAATGTTAAAGAGTTGAGATTATGGTAACCTCGGTTTTGGCAAAACCCGATTTTAGCAATAGGTTTCTAAAGCATGCATAGCATTGCTTTTACCCCTAAAATGGTAAATATTTTTCAAACTGCATGATTGTGAAATACTTTCATAAAAAATTACTATTTGAGAATTAGCTTTTACTGTTTTTTTATTCAAAAAATACCTACAAAATGACTGATTCAATTATATTCCATAACAAAATATGTTACTTAATTCAATAATGTATTTGATAAAAATTTTATAAAAATAGAATTATTAGTTTAAATCA